>SKCR01005933.1:0-70354 GCA_019454045.1 Zanthoxylum bungeanum | reverse complement strand
CAATTACCCAATTAACATTTCTAAACATCAATTAGCCTAATTAATCATGCACTTTAACAACCAAATAGTGTCCAACACAATTCAATCAAAATCAAACCCAATTAACATGCTTTCAAGTCTCGGCAATTAGGGGTTTTTCAATTCGATTCGGTTTCAATCCAATTGAGTCCACAATCTTAATTTCCCAAATCAATTCAATTCATCCAATGAATTAAAACAACAAAAATCACAAAGATTTCATGTTCTTTAAAATCGGCCAAGCCACTTGAAAGGGAAAAATGTTCCAAATCAAAATTCAATCCAATTGAACTTCAAAACAACATTAACCAATTGTTTTAAGTCATCCAATGATCAAACAAAACAAAATTACCAAGACATTAGGTTCTTCCAATTTTCGGCCAAGCCTCCAATTTGGGGAAAATTGAATCCAATCCAATTTCATGAAATTGATCACACACAATCTCAATTAAACATGTTCTAAGCATACTTAAACATCCAATGCAATTAAAACATGCTTAAACACATTTTACCCAATTTCAAGTTTCATTTCAACCTTAAGAATTGGGGAAAATTGATCTAATCCAATTTTCTTGAAATTGATCATGCACACTTCAATTCAACCTCATTCAAGCATAATGCATCAACAATTCAACCAAATCATGCCTAAATCGAGTTTACCCAAATTAAAGTTTTGACAAAATAAGCAAATTGGGGAAAATCAATCCAATCAATTTTTATTTTTTCAAATTGATTACATACAACTCAAATTCAATCATATATAATCATCCTCAAACAATCAATTAGACAGAATCAAGTCAAAATCAAAAAGCCCCAAATTTGCCAAGAACCCTAATTTCGGATTTCATGCAACAAAAGCTCTTGATTACCATTGTTGGAGTTCAAATCAAGTCCCAGATCAACCAATCATGCACAAAATCACATATGAACACATCAAAGGAGGTGGCGGAATCAACTCACATTGAATTTCGGTTTTGATGTTTGAAGAACAAGGTGCGATTTTTGAGCTCCCTCCAAGCTCGGCAATGGCTTCCTTTGACAGTGGACTGCTCGGTTTTGGGCGTGTAGATCTCCACCATTTTCGGCCATTGAAGATCACCATTGAAGCTCCAAGCTTCAAGCTTCCTTGCTCAAGAAGATGCTTCCCTATCACCTAAGTATGCTCAAGGTGTGCTAGCACTTGATTTTTGCCACAAAAATCATTATCTTGCTTCTCCATTTTCGGCAGAAAACAGAACAAGAAGGAGAAGAAAAACGGTCCAAGACCGAGAGAGAAGAGAGAAGGTTTTTGGCTCTTCATTTTCCTAAAACCGTGAAGACCAAAAGAAAGTGAGAGAGTGTCTCATGAATCTAGTCTCAAAATTAGGCCAAAAACGTGAACAAGCAAGAGTCACGTGAATGGCACAAAGATTTGCCAAAAACGTGTACTACACATGGTCCAAGAGAGAGAAAATGATTTTTATAACATATATCTTTATTTCATTTACCAAGTAAATGAATAAAATATATATATACACAAGTCCTATCAACTTTTACTTTAAGTCACATCACATCACTTAATAAAGTGACATGTGTCAAGTCACATCACTCAAAGTGACAATTGATTTGACGATTGACGCGACTAGCGATTTGACGCTTGATGTGACTGCGTGCCGCGCTCGAATTCGAAATGCGAATGCGCTCGCAATCACTCTCGGGCTCGGTTCGCTAATTCCAAATTAACGAATTTTCTGTCGCGTCGTAATTAAATGATTACGCCTAGCGAATTCACTATTCACGTCGCTAACGAATTAATTCTAAATTAATTCGTTCGCCCGAATTAAAATCTAATTTTAATTCCGCGTCGAATCCAATTTCGATTAATATATCGAATATATTAATTTTATCGATTAATTCCAATTAATCGTTCTCTCTCTTTAACGATATTTTATCCGAGATAAAATATCTCCGTAATTAATCCCAGATTAATTTTCTCTCTCATCGAATTAATCCCAGATTAATTCTATTTCTTCTTTTTCTAATTGATCCCAGATTAATCAAAGTGCGAGTCATACATCATCGGTGAATCTTCAGGAAGCGACCCATGAGATCTCCGGATATGTTGGCAGTAAATACGATCGTCGGACTGTCCGAACACGTAAGTACCTCGTACTACGTTTATATCGATTTACAAGACAAGGTTGGCTTCTAGCAAAGCGCCATGCCTACCCCATTCTCCAGAATATTTCTTACAGGAATATATAGATCTGTATCAAGCGTAGTATACCGTAGTATTGTGTATATTAGCCCAGTATCGGATAATCACGTGCTAGGGCTGGGGCTGGATAAGTGTCTGCCCCGTCCGAAACACATATCGGATGTCTGGTAACATAGTCTCTATAATCGGATATACATGACCTGGTCACAATATCCCGATTGGTTGCGCAACACTCAAGAGCACTAGTACCGTATCCTGCGTGACATCATCTCCAAATGACTGAAGTGACACTTCCGTCTTGACATCACACCCAATACTCTACGACTCTCTGATAAACCCAGAAGTGGTGTACTCAGAACCTGTAAAAGTCCCCTACCACCAAACCAAAGTTTATCGATTATCGTCAGTATTAGCGATGTAAGTCTCAGGTTAAGACCATACACACCTACCTTGATTCGGCCTCCCATAGACACATAGTCATAATACCAATGGGATTCCGAGGGGTCTATCCAGAGCGAAGCTGTTTCCCGTACCATCGGTGAAAACACGACCTTTATCGCACTTGCATAAGTATCTAATACTTATATATATGAGAACTATGCCGTTGTGCCCTCACAACACGCACAAGTGCAATACTAGCCTATTCCGCATTATCGATGTCCTGTCTCGATAATACTACGGCTAGGGATATTTAATGATTAATCCTTCGTGGACTGATACTGTCTCATATCATCTCATCCAGGAACTAATCATAGGGACCTCTCTTCATTTATATATCTATGGTGATCTAATCACAAATGATGAGAGTGCAATTTCCTTATTACATAGTTAATTTGCTACAACAACACAATGATCTGTGCAAATAGTGACGCTATGGGTCATTTTGTCCAACATATCACCCACTTACCGTACGTGGATTTATCACGGTGAGCAGTATCATTCTCAGTCACGGTTTTTTGATGTCGCGAAGGGAGCAGTAGTTACAATCAACCTGCAAACGATGATATCTCCGATATTTTGCATGACTTACAAGGTCCACAACTTGGTCATAGTGTTAGTGGCGACATGCCAGTGTTAAGTGGAAATGATCAAAACTTATTTAGTGAGCTACTTGATGAGGCAAAAAAAATTCCATTCGAAGGTGCTGGAATGTCGATCTTGAATTTCGTTGTGAAATTATTACACATTAAAGTGATCAACAGAATGACCAACAAAAGTATCGATATGATGTTAGAGTTACTGGCCCAAATGTTACCGGTTGGAAGCGAATGCCTAAGTCGTACTACGAGGCAAAGAAAATGTTGCGTGATCTGGGAATGGGGTATGAATCCATTCATGCTTGTAAGTTTGATTGTGTATTATTTCGTGCCGAGTATGAATCACTTGAACATTGTCCGATATGTGGTGAAAGTCGGTACAAAGTCCGTGGTATGGGGAAGAAAGTGCCTCAAAAGATATTGCGATATTTCCCTTTAACGCCCAGGCTGCAGAGATTGTTCATGTCACGACACACAGCGACTGATATGATATGGCATCATGAAAAGAGGATCGGTGCGGAGGGCATACTTAGACATCCTGCGGACGGAACCGAATGGAAGGAATTTGATGACATGTACCCCCGTTTCGCTGAGGACCCCCGTAATGTCAGGTTAGGTCTTGCCTCTGATGGTTTTAACCCATTTGGGAATATGTACAACTCTTATAGCATCTGGCCCGTTATTGTCATTCCATATAACTTACCTCCATGGAAATGTATGAAGGATCCGTTCATGTTTATGTCATTGCTTATCTCTGGTCCACGTTCACCTGGTAAAGATATAAATATTTACCTGAGACCATTGATCGAGGAGTTACAAACATTATGGAATGTGGGTGTGCATACCTATAATGCAGCTTCAGAGCAGTATTTTCAGATGCATGCCGCATTATTATGGACCATTAATGATTTTCTAGCCTATGGTTCATTATCTGGATGGAGCACTAAGGGATACATGGCATGTCCAGTTTGTGCGGATCATACACCTTCGCAACGATTACGGAATAAAATCGGATACACGGGGCACAGGAGATTTCTTGAGTCGAGTCATCCTTGGCGGAGGAGTAAATTATTTAACGGGCAACATGAACCTCAGAGTAAGCCCAGTCGATTGTTGCATTTGACTTACTTTGCCAACATCAACAGCTCAAAGACAGCACACCAGGTAAACATCCTAATAATAGAGATAAAAATCGAAAACGGTTACCTGAAGAGTTGAATTGGACAGGAAAAAGTATTTTCTTTGAGTTAGAATATTGGGGGACTCTGAGTTTGCGACATAATTTGGATGTAATGCATATAGAGAAAAATATTTGTGAGAGTTTAGTGGGTACACTATTCAATATTCCGGGTAAGACAAAAGACACTGTAAATGCTAGATTGGACCTACAAGATCTTAGAATTCGCAGTGAATTGCATTTACAAGACTCCTCTCGAGGTTTTATTAAGCCTCCTGCTAGTTATGTGCTCAATCAATCGGAGAGAAAATCATTCTGTGATTGGCTGAAAATGGTTAAATTCCCTGATAATTATGCATCCAATATTGGGCGTTGGGTCAGAGATGATACAATAACGGGATTAAAGAGTCACGATTGTCATGTGCTGCTCGAGATTCTCCTTCCTGTTGGCATTCGACCTTATCTCCCCCCGAATTCAAGTTAGTAATCATCTCACGTCAATTAATGTTCAACGTTGTTGGTACAAGAATGATCCATACATTTTTTGTACGCAAGCACGTTCAGTGATATATATACCTGATCCTAAGTTAGGAACTGGATGGATGGTGGTAGAAAAGTTACAACATAGGGTCATTTGGGACACGCAGGAGAAAGATAGAGTTGACATATCAGATGAAACACAAGAAGTCTCCGGCAATTTTGAAGTTCCTGAACAGATATTTGTTGGACCAACTGTCAACGTTCCTGAAAATATAACATTAACTCGATCTAGTACAGACGTTGAGCTAATTCATCATTCTGAAGTGAGCGTTGAAGTAGCAAGTGAAGAACAATTTGACACTGAAGATGACTTCGATTCCAGTCATGAATCCTCAAATACCGACGATAATAGTGATTAATTATGAAGTTACAGTATTTTGTGATGGATGAATAATTTTATGGATTAATGTATGGTTGTTGATTTTAATTACTCTTTAGAAGATAACTATGTAATGAATGAGTTTTTTGTTTCTGAGCCGAGGAAGAAGAGAAGCACTGGTTGCAGGGATGTAAAGGACATTTAGCGTCGATTACTTCGACGCTAAATGTCAATTACTTCGACGCTAATTGTTAGGCGGGTTATTGAAAAATTAGGGTTTTTTTCCGGGAAATTTAATTTTTATGTAGCGTCGAAATACTATATTCGACGCTATATGTCTTACATTTAGCGTCGCCAATTTTATGTCGACGCTATATGTCTTTAATTTCGCGTCGAATACAGTATTTCGACGCTATATGTCTCTACTTTAGCGTCGAATATAGTATGTCGACGCTAATTAAAAATTAAATTTCCCGGAAAAAAAAACCCTAATTTTTCAATAACCCGCCTAACAATTAGCGTCGAAGTACTGCGACGCTAAAAGTCAATTATTTCGACGCTAAATGTTCTTTAAATCCCTAAAACCACTGCTTCTCTTCTTCCTTGGCTCAGAAGCAAAACTCATTTCTCATTCTCCAACAGTGACGAACGAAGGAAATCAACAGGTAAGTCTCCTTTGTTGATTTAAAATTGTTTATGAGGATGAATTTGATGAATTTGAGGATGAGTTTGATGATATTATTGATGAAATTGATGAATTAATTTTTGATGAAATTGATGAATTATTTTTTGATGAAATTGATGATGATGATGATGATGATGATTCTGGGCAAGAACAGCAGCATTTGCTGCTGTTCTGGGCCCAAGAACAGCAGCAAATGCTGCTGTTCGTCTTCAAAATCATCATCATCTTTGGTTAATATTTATATAATGTTAAGTTTGAATTTGTGCCCTCCTTGGTTAATTATAACTGTTTGATAAGTTTGAATTCCAGTGAGCTCACGTTCGTGTGGCGTTCTCTAACGCGTTCGAACGGACCAATTCCAGTGAGCTCACGTTCGTGTGGCGTTCTCGACCGCGTTCGAACGGACCAATTCCAGTGAGTTCACGTTCGTATGTCGTTCTTTAATATGTTCGAACACCCACTTTACGTTCGAATGCGTTAAAGAACGACATACGAACGTGAACTCACTAGAATCGGTCCGTTCGAACGCGTTAGAGAACGCCATACGAACGCTTGCTCACTGGAATTGGTCCGTTTGAACGCGTTAATTGGTCCGTTCGAACGCGTTAGAGAACGCCATACGAACGTGTGCATGAGAAGTCGTGTGATTGTGTGCTTCGTGGTTGGTTATATGTATCCCATTGATTGTGTGACTGTGTGTATGTACGTGTATGAACTCGTAGATTATATGGATAATCAATGCATATGTGAAATGAATGAATGAATTTGAAAACGAAAGTGAGCATTCGATGTTATAAGCGCTTTTGTTAAGTTGTATTGACTTGTATGGATATGTATGTATATGTATAAGAATTTTGGAATTTGATGACGCTAATGCGACGGGTTTTTACAGATGGCACCGGGCAATCGCAAACGGGCTACCGCGACTCCATCTACATCAGCAAGGGCAACTGGCCCTGGTGATTTCTCTGCTAGCACAGGTGAGTCCAGTACAGTGAAAGGTCGAGGACGCACCCGTGGCCTGGGGTTGGCTAAGTACGTTAAGGCTCACGGTCGTATCCGGATAGAGATATCAGATGATGGACACACTCAAGTCGGACAACATAATTCAGCGTTTAATACAGCCATAGGAGCTACAGCTCGATTTGAAGCTCCCCAAAACTACGTATCTTGGAGAAAGATACCGTGGGAGACGAAACTGAACCAGCTATTCCGTTCGCTACTTGTAAGTTTTCGATATTGTTTGTTATTTAACATTTTTATTTTATACTTATTTTTACTCGAATTTTCATGTAGGAATGGTTCGACTTCGATCTGACCCAAGTGAATGTCCAACAATATATTGACTACCACATGGGGAAAAGTTATAAAGATTATAGAACAAAAGTCTTGAAACCAATATTCGACGAACATGGACCTTCAAATGCTCCACAACACAAACCTGATTTTATAGAGGAACAAGACTGGACATTTTTATGTGAGCTTTGGTCGAGCAAAAAACACGAGGTAAATTTTGAAATAAACGGAAATTTATAATTGTCTTTGTTTTCGGTACTTACAGTGTTCGTGAATACAGGATAAATGTCACGCAAATGCGGAAAATCGAAGTCACTTGCGTTTTAACCACCGTGGAGGTTCGAAGCCATTTATCCAACATCGTGCCGAACATTCTGAGGTAAATATATCCTAACGTAAAATTTAACAGTTAATTGTTTTTACTATCTGGAATAATATTGAATTTATTTTATGTTTATAACAGAGTAGCACATGTGAGGTGCAATCATTTCCAGATTTTTTCCGTGTGACGCATTACAATGACAAGAATAAATGGATAAATGAAGAAGCCGAACGCTGCTATGTAAGTTTCAGTTTTTAAAATAAAATAATTAATATTATATATGTTAAATTTTTTTCTCAAATTCTAATATTAACTTATTTTTTGAAACAGAACGAAATGATGGAACTCCAACATCAAACTCAGGAGACAGGGACCGACCCCATACCAGATGAGCAGCTGTCGCAATTGGTTTTCAAGAATCAGACAGCTTACAACGTTGGTCTTGGCACTCGTAAGAAGCCAACGTCATCTGCACGCAATAATGGTAATTCGGAAAATGTCTCTCTTCGAGACGAGTTAGTCACCACCAAAGACGAGCTGCAGCAGACTAAGGAGAAGCTACAACAGGTCACGGTGGACCACGAGAAGAAGATGATGGACCACGAGAAGAAGATGGAGCAGTTGGAACAGCAACTGCTGGCTTTCCGTCAGATGTTCGAGGCCTCAATGAGTCATGGTGCATCGGGCTCGAGCGTCCCCCCATCACAGTAGCAATTAATTTTATATTTAGTTTTGTATAAACATTTTGAACAAATAGATTTAATATAATATTTCTTTTTTCTAAAACAAATTTCAATATAATATTTCGTCATTAATTACATTTTTTTTCAACTAAATTAAATATTTTAGACCAAAAAATAAGTAAATTACTAATTTTTTAAAAAATAAGTTATTTACTTTTAGCGTCGAATATTTCGACGCTAATAGTATACAAAATGGCCGCTGTAAGCGTAAATATATTTCTTTTTAAATATAGTATACAAATATCGACGCTAATAGTAAAAAACATGGTCGCTATAAGCTAGTTTCGACGCTAAAGGTGACTTTTAGCGTCGACAAATATCGACGCTAATAGTAAAAAACATGGTCGCTATAAGCTTACATATAATACTTTTTTAATATACTTTAGCGTCGAAAGGTTTCGACGCTAAAAGTTTGAATTTTTGCGTCGATATATTTCGTCGCCAAATATAAAATATAGCGTCGAAAATTTTACTTTAGCGTCGAAATAAATTGGACGCAGAATACTGTTTTTTAGCGTCGCATTTAATTATTTCGACGCTAAAAGTGGTTTTCGTCGACATTTTATCGTCCATTTTTTGCGTCTAATTTTTTCGACGCTAAATATCATTTGCGTCGAAATCGTCACTTATGGCGTCGAAACAATTCGACGCTAAATGGTCTAATTCTTGTAGTGAATGTTTAATTGGGCCAAAATTGGTTTCTTGGCAAATAAGGGTGATTCCTTACTTGGGCCTTGGTATTTGGGTTTGACCCATATTGACCAAAGCCCATGCCTTATGAAATCAATTGAAAGCCCATTGGACTTTAATTAAACAACATTGGATGTTAATTGGGCTTGAGACCCATTAAGATTAGATTTGGAATCTAAGTCGTTAAAGCGCATTAAAAAGTGTAGATATTTAATTTGGAATTAAATAAATGAATTAGTATTGAATACGAATTAAATTAGATTTAAAGAGTAGTTTGATATAAATCAAGAATTTGTACTTCGAGTACTTATTCACAAACGAGTTGGACTCGCACAAATCAAATCATTGTTTGAACATTGGATGATCACTAATATTCAAAGATTAATTAATTTTATAGATTGATTGAATAACATGCTTGAATGAATACATGGATGTGATGAATGAATAGCGTATATCGGATGGATATTAGAAGGAAAAGGGCAATTTTAGAAATTGTTGTAAATTTTGAATTTATAATTGGACCTGCGTGTCCAGCCTTCTCTCTTTATTGATTCTTTGTATTCTCTTCTCACCTAATTCCCCTCAATGTTAATGAGGTTTCTATTATTGTATTATGTAATTGGGTAGAAGTAGAATAGTGCTAGGCGGGGAGAGGAAAGTGAGTGATTTGTTCTAGGAACAAGTTGTTAAATATCCATCTGCATATCGTTATTAATTTACTTTTCGCGCCTTATTATGCTTTTAGAATGCATGCTTAAGGGTGTATGATGAGACCTAACAAAGATAATAAATTGGTTGCCAATTTACATGAAAAACCCTCAAAACATATTAAGTATTTTCCTTCCATTGAGTGATTCTTACTCAAGATCCAAAATTGGCACTGGTTTTTTGGCCAAAGTCAAGACCTTTGTCGATTGCGGATGTGTTTGAATCATGAAAGCTTTGTTCCATATCGGTGTCTTGTCCAAGTTGTGATTTGTTGGCCAAAGTCAAGATCACTTCTTGTCCATCGACATTGATTACGAAGCTTTCCAACGTCAATGGGTCCCGCTTAACTGGAATCATTAAGCTTGTTGTGCCAAAGCCAAGGCTTAGTTGATTCAGTGGAAAAGGTTAGGAAAATATATTGGATATATTGGCATATATATTGTATATATGTTTCGGACTTGGGGGTCCACCTACCGGATCTAGGAATTGGATGAGATCCAATTGATCTTCGAGATCTACCTAGTTAAATATCATACAGCTTGTTGGCCAAAGTCAAGGTTGTGCGTTATTTAACGGATCCTAGCCCACTAGGAAACTGGGTTTCCCAGTACTCAACAGAGGGTTAGAGGCTCACCGAAAAATAGTGGGAGGCTAGTATTGAATTTGCAATTTCGTTCAAATACTTAGCTTTACGCGCTTTCAAATTATTTTGTCAAAATTATTTTATAGTTGGACTAATATTGTATTATTTTTCTTGTAACAGTTAGACTGTACCCTACATTTTTAATTGGATAATTAGATTATCGTAGTTAAAATGACAGGAAAGAACAGTGTTCGGGACATCATCATTGGCGATAATGTCTTCAACGGCACTAACTTTTCTGATTGGGACATGAATCTAAGGATAGTCCTTGGATCCAAGAGGCTGCTATATACTATAGAGAGACCTCTTGGGCCTAAGCCCGAATCTGATCAGTTGCTCGAGCTAGATCTTTGGAAGACACATAGCGATGACAACGCAACTGCTCAATCTATCATGATTGCTGCTATGACTCAGCAATTCCATCGACAGAACAAGGGATTGGATCCCTATACCATGTTGGCGAAATTGAATGATCTACACCGATCTAATCTTAGATCACAGAGATGTGAGTTACAGAAGAAGCTCTTCCACGCTCGCATGTCGGAGGGTACATCTGTTGAACAACATGTGACACAGATGATTGCCAATATCGAGCAGCTTGGACAAATGGGGATTGTCTTTGAGATCGAGACCTCTACAGATTTGATCTTGCAGTCTCTCCCCGACACTTGGAGTGGGTTCATCATGAACTACAACATGATGAACCAAGAGCAGACTCTTGGAGAGCTGATGTCCACGCGGCGTGAGGCAGAGAAGGAACTTTTTAAGGGTTAGAAGCGCGAGGTGCACTTTGCTTCTACATCTCGGACTCCGAGGGCTGGGCCCAAGGTGACTGGAGGTGTTAAAAAAAAGAAGCATAAGAAGGGCAAGGGCAAACGTCAAAGGCTTCTGGGAAGGCAAATGACAAGTCTCAGGATGTATGCCTCCAGTACGGCAAGCGGGGTCACTGGAAGCGTGACTGCCGCGAGTACAAGGCGCTCCAGAAGGAGATAAAGGTGGGCAAGGCACCAGCCTCAGGTATGTTTGTTATAGAAATAAACATGACTACTTCTAGTTTTAAAAATTGGATTTTTGATTCTGGTTGTGGTACTCATATTTGTACTGATGTGCAGGATCTACGGATTAGCAGGAAACTGGCGTCAGGAGAGATTGACCTCCGTGTTGGAAATGGGACTTCAGTCACCGTTTTGGCCGTTGGCACTTTTGTTTTAGAACTGCCCTCAGGGCATGTACTTGAACTTACAAACTGTAATTTTGTACCTAGTTTGACTAGGAATATAATTTATGTATCTATGTTAACCCAATGTGGGTACACTTTTGTATTTAGAAACACTGGGTGTTTTATGTATAAAAACGATATAGAAATTTGCACAGCTGATACAAATAATGGTCTTTATATTTTGAATATAAATCAATCTCAAAATGTAACAAACAAAAGGCTTAAAGTAAGTCATAAAGATGAAACTTATATGTGGCATTGTCGTCTGGGACACATAACAAGACTCGCATATCCACACTTTCGAAGAGTGGGCACTTGGACGGATTTGATCCAAATTCATATGACGTCTGCGAATCTTGCTTATTAGGCAAAATGCCTAAATCACCTTTTAGCGGTAAAGGTGTACGCGCCACCGAACTGTTAGCCCTTATTCATAGTGACGTTTGTGGGCCCATGTCTAGCCAGGCTAGAGGTGGATATGAATACTTCGTAACCTTTATGGATGATGCATCACGTTATGGTTATGTGTATCTTATGAGACACAAGTCGGAAACTTTTGAGAAATTCAAAGATTTTCGACACGAAGTTGAAAAACAGACCGGTAAAAGTATTAAGACATTACGGTCGGACCATGGTGGCAAATACTTGAGCAATGAGTTTCTTGACTACTTGAAAGAATATGGTATTATTTCACAGTGGACTCCTCCCGGAACACCACAATTAAACGGTGTGTCCAAATGGAGAAACCGAACCTTGTTAGACATGGTAAGGTCAATGATGAGTCACACTGAGCTACCTATTTCCTTCTGGGGATATGCATTAAATAGTGCAATACTTATTTTGAATAAGGTTCCGTCAAAGTCTGTTCAACAGACACCATATGAAATATGGACAGGAAAGAAACCGGGATTCTCATTCTTGAAGATTTGGGGTTGCTGGGCATACGTCAAACGTTTGGAGGGTACCAAACTAGAACCCAAATCGGATAAATGCCTATTTGTAGGATATCCTAGGGAAACCAAAGGATATTACTTCTATCACCCACGAGAGAACAAAGTTTTTATTGCTCTACATGCGGTTTTCCTTGAGAAGGAATTCCTAAATGCATTGATAAGTGGGAGGAAAGTAGAACTCGATAAAAATTGAAGTGATACTGTTCCTGGCATAGAATCCTCAACGGAACATATACAGTTCATCAGGGATGAAACTGTACCACAATCTTCGATTACACAAGGACCGCGTAGGTCGGAGAGAGTGAGAAAACAACCTGAGAGGTATGGGTTTTTTTATCTCACCTCATGTAGATATCAATCTCATTGAGGAAGACGAGCCGGCTACATATGAGGAAGCGATACAAGGTATCGACTCTGAGACATGGCAAGATGCCATGAAGTCCGAAATGGATTCCATGTACACCAACCAAGTTTGGACACTGGTTGATGCACCAGAAGGCATAAAGCCTATTGGATGCAAATGGGTCTTCAAGAAGAAGACCGACATGGATGGCAACATACAAACGTACAAAGCTAGGCTTGTAGCGAAGGGGTATCGTCAATGACATGGTGTCGATTACGATGAAATTTTCTCACTCGTTGCCATGATTAAATCCATTCAGATAATGCTTGCTATTGCTGCATATTCCGATTACGAGATATGGCAGATGGACATCAAAACCGCTTTCCTTAACAAAAACATGTTGGAGGATGTTTATACGCAATAGCCTGACGGTTTTGTCGTGCCTAAACATGCAAACAAGTTTGCAATCATAAAAGAATATGATTTCGTTCAAAATGAAGATGATCCTAGTGTATACAAGAAGGTTAGTGGGAGCGCACTGACTTTCATTGTCCTTTATGTTGACGATGTATTGCTTATGGGCAATGACATTCCCATGTTAACATCGGTGAAAGTTTGGCTTTCATTAAAATTCTCCATGAAAGATCTGGGAGAAGCAGCTTTTATTCTGGGAATAAAGATCTACCGGGATAGATCTAGAAAGCTGTTTGGACTCTCCCATAGCACGTACATTGATAAAGTGTTGAAGAGATTCAACATGGATCAGTCCAAGAGGGGACTGTTGCCAGTGTCACATGGCGTCACTCTATCTAAGGACATGTGTCCTAAAACTCAAGATCAGAGAGACAACATGAATCAGATACCTTTCGCCTCGGCAGTCGGATCGATCATGTATGCCATGATATGTACGCGACCTGATGTCTCATATGCTTTGAGCATGTGTAGTCGCTATCAGGCCGATCCAGGTGAAGGTCACTGGATAGCGGTTAAGAATATCCTTAAGTATCTTAGAAAAACTAAGGATGCTTTCTTAATCTATGGAGATGGAGAACTTGACGTAACTGGGTATACCGATGCAAGTTTCCAAACCGATAAAGACGATTGTAAGTCGCAATCAGGGTACGTGTTTTGTTTGAATAACGGAGCAGTGAGCTAGAAATCTTCCAAGCAAGAGACTGTTGCCGATTCAACAACAGAAGCGGAGTATATTGCTGCAGC
This sequence comes from Zanthoxylum bungeanum, assembly GCA_019454045.1. Taxonomy (NCBI): domain Eukaryota; kingdom Viridiplantae; phylum Streptophyta; class Magnoliopsida; order Sapindales; family Rutaceae; genus Zanthoxylum; species Zanthoxylum bungeanum. The sequence goes on along the minus strand of SKCR01005933.1, from coordinate 56,246 downwards.
TGAAGCAGCAAATGAGGCAGTTTGGATCCGAAAATTCCTAATTGGATTAGGAGTAGTTCCGTTAGCAGTTGAGCCCATTCTATTGTATTGTGACAATAACGGGGCTATAGCGCAGGCTAAGGAACCGTGGTCTCATCAACAATCCAAGCATGTTCTTCGACGTTTCCATCTTATTCGTGAGATCATACATCGTGGTGATGTGAAGATCGAGAAGGTCGCATCAGAGGACAACATTAAAGATCCGCTGACGAAAGCCATTCCTCAGTAAAAGTTTGAGTGACATGTACATAGTTCAGGTGTTAGATGCTTGAGTGACTGGCTATAGGCCAAGTGGGATATTGTTGGACAATTATGACCCATAGCATCACTATTTGTAAAAGACATTGTGTTTTTTCTACAAATTAATTATGTAGCAATGAAAATTGCCTTTTATCATTTCGTAATTAGATTACTTAAATGTGTGAATGATGAAAGTTCTTATGATTAGTTCCGGATTGAGATGATATAAGACAGTATCAATCCACGACGGTTTATCATTAAATATCCCTAGTCGTAGTATTATCGAGACTGGACATCCATAATGCGGAATAGACTAGTATCGCACTTGTGCGTGTTATGGAAGCGTAACAGCATAGTTCTCATATATTTAAGTATTGGATACTTATGCAAGTGTGGTAGGAGGTTGTGTTTTACCGATGGTACGGAAAACAGCTTCGCTCTGGATAGACGCCACGGAATCCCATTGGCAGTATGACTATGTGTCTATGGGAGTCCGTATCAGGGTAGGTGTATTTGGTCTTAACCTGAGACTTGCATCGCTAGTACTTACGACAATCAATACGCTTTAGTTTTGGTCGTCCAGGACTTTAACAGGTTCTGTGTACGCCTCTTCTGGGTTTATTGATAATCGTACTGTATTGGGTGTGATGTCAAGACGGAAGTATCACTTCAGTCATATGGAGATGATGGTCACGCAGGGATACAGAACTGGTTCTCTAAAATGTTGCAACCATCGGGATAATATGACTAGGTCATGATTATCCGATAATAAAGAGACTAGTTGCTTGTGATCCGATATATGCTTCGTACGGGGCAGACACTATTCCAGCCCCAGGCCTTGCATGTGACATCCGATACTGGATCACGAGATACGCAATACTACGTATACTACGCCTGACATAGATCATATAATCCATTAAGAATATTTATGGATAATTGGGTAGGAATGGCTCTTTGCTAGAAGCCAACCTTGTCTCGTAAATCGGTAAGAATGTAGTACGAGGTATGTATGTGTTCGGATAGTCCGACGACCGGATTTACTACCACCATATCCAGGGATCTCTTGGGTCGCTTCCCGAAGATTCACCGATGACGTATGATTCAAACTTTATTAATCTGGGATTAATAATGGAGAGACTTTTTCTGGGATAAAGTACTATTTGAAGAGAGAGACGATTAATTTGGAATTAATCGATAAAATAATATATTCGATATATTATACGAAATTGGATTTCGACGCGGAATTAAAATTGGATTTTAATTAATTCGCAAGTGACGTGAATAGTAATTTTGCTGGGCATGATTATTTAATTAAATTTGATTAATTACGACGCAACGGAAAACTCGTTAATTCGGAATTAACAAAACCGAGCCCAGAATATGTTTGCGACGCCACTCCGATTTTGAATCAACTGCGGCTGCAAGTCACATCGCGAGTCACATCACTTGTCACTTTAGTGATAGATGTCTTATCACCTTTTTGGTGAGTGACATGTAGTCACTATTCATGACATAAGTAGGTGTGGGCATTTAATGCCATTTTGGAGCCAAAATTGGCTTTGACTTTTGGAAAAGCATATATCGTTTTTTGGTAGTGGTTTTTCATAATTGTTTTTAGAAAACAAAGAAACAAAACACAAAAACTCTCTCCATCTCTCAAGAAAAACCGTGAACTGCTAAGTGGTGAAGGAATATTTGATTTTCTTTCATCTTTTGCTAGCACAACCTAACGATCAAACAAGGTGATAGGGAACCAAACTTAGAGCTTGGAATTTCCTTTGAAGCTTGGAGCTTGCAAATCTTCTTCAATAAAACAAGGGCTTAGCCGAATCTCATCTCAAAAGGAAGGAGAAATTTTTGTTGCGCATCACATCCAATCCGATCATTGTAAGTGTGTTTCCGCCACTCTTCCTTATGTATTCATTCTATTTCATGGATTATATTGATCTTGGGACCACCCTAGAAACCAACATGTATATCACGTTAGGATCATATCCTCATCGGAATATACAAGCATATAATCTCTCATTCTCTTAAGATACTTGAGAATGTGTTTCACAACCATCCAGTGATTTAATCCCAGGTTCGATTGAAACCTACTGACTACTCTTACTGTAAAACATATGTCTGATCTCGTGCATAACATAGCATACATGAGACTACCAACTGCTAAGACATATGGGATATGTCTCATTTCCTCAACATCATGAGGTGTCTTAGGAGACTGTTCCTTAGAGAAGTGAATTCTATGTAGATAAAGCAAGTTGCCTTTCTTGGAATTCTGCATCCTAAATCACACAAGGATTTTGTCGATATAGGATGTCTAAGACATAGCGAACAGTCGTTTCTTGTTATCCCAAAGTATCTGAATTCCATGAACATAAATGGCCTCTCCCAAATCTTTCATTTGGAATTGGTTAGCGAACTAGGTTTCCACGTCCGACAATATCTTTGCATCATTCCCAATGAGTAAAATATCATCGACGTATAAAACAAGAAAAACCACATTCCCGCCAATGACGTATTTGTATACACAAGGCTCATCAACTTTCTGCTCAAAATCATAAGACTTGATCTTGGTATCAAATCTTATATTCCAAGATCGAGATGCATGCTTAAGTCAATAAATGGACTTTTGCAGCTTGCAAACCTTTTGCTCTTGACCTGGGCTATGAACCCCTCTGGTTGTACCATATAGATACTCTCATCAAAATTGCCATTCAAGAATGAAGTCTTGACGTCCATTTGCCAAATCTTATAGTCATAATATGTGGCAATGGACAAAAGAGTGGGGATGGATTTTAGCATGGCTACTGGCGAGAAAGTTTCCTCATAGTCAACTCCCTCTTTCTGGGTATAACCCTTAGCCACTAGCCTAGCCTTGAAGGTTTGTACCTTCCCATCTGCTCCCCTCTTCCTCTTGTAGATCCATTTGCAACCTATGGGTTTCACCCCATCAGGTTGGTCTACAAGTTCCCAGACTGAGTTGGAGTACATAGACTTCATCTCTAGGTTCATGGCTTTGAGCCATTCCTCTTTATCAGAATAATCCATTGCACTACGATAGGTCAATGGAAAATCTATACCATTTCTGGATGCGACAATTTGTGCCTCTCCAACTCCAAAATATCGATCAAGTTGTCGTACAACCCTTCCATTACGTCTAGGTGGTAGATCATTCTGATGAGCTTTTATATGATGCTCAGATGTCGAAGGTGCTATGTATTTGTCAACTATCATTGACGTTGGTATGCTGGTCGAACCAGCAAGTAACTCCTCGAGTAACACTTTACTACGAGGTTTGAACTCCCTCATATAGTCCTCCTCTAGAAACGTTGCATTTGTTGATACAAACACTTTGTTATCTTCAGAACTATAGAAGAACCCCCTAGTCTCCTTAGGATAGCCTACAAATAGGCACACCTGAGAGCGTGGCTCCAACTTTGTAGTCTTATTCTTCAGCACATGTGCTGGACACCCCCATATGCGGAAATATCGTAAACTAGTTTTACGACCACTCCACAACTCTAAGGGAGTCTTAGGAACAGACTTAGATAGAACTACATTAAGGATATGCATTACAGTTTGTAACACATATCCTCTGAACGAACTAGGTAGTGAGCTATAACTAAACATAGATCTTATCATGTCTAGTGGGGTCCGATTTCTCCTCTCTGTAATACCATTTTACTGTGGTGTTCCAGGTGTGTGAGCTGGGATATTATCTCATGCTCAACTAAGAATTCCTCGAAATCTCTGTCAAGTTATTCTTCTTCATGATCTGATCGTAGAGTTTTGATTGTTTTACCTAACTGGTTCTCAACCACAGCACAATACTCTTTGAACTTTTCAAAAGTATCTGACTTGTGTGCATTAGGTAAACATATCTGGAATAATCGTCAATAAATGTGACGAAATATTCATAACCACCTCGGGCTCTTACATTCATTGGTCCACAAATATCCAAATGTATAAGCTCAATTGGTTGATTGGCTCTTATACATTTTTCCAGTAAAAGGTCTCTTGGTCATTTTTCCTTCTAAACATGATTCGTAGACTGGTAAAGTTCTGAACTTTAACTGGTTTAAGGCTCCGTTCTTTATCAATCTGTCTATCTGGTCAAGGCTGATATGACCAAGTCTAAGATGCCACAGATATGTGTCATCATTAGAAATCTTTTACCGTTTAGTTTTAGGTTTCTCAACCTTAAAATTTTCAGCGTTGAGTAGTGACTTATGTGTTAACGGTCTTAACATTTACAAGTTATCTCCTACTTGCTTAGCATGTAGGTAATTCATTTTTTAAAATAATAACTATTATTATTAGATAAAATGGTAACATCATGCAATAGTTTCGAAACATAAATCGAATTTCCATGACCAAAACATGAATAACACCCATTTTATTTAAATTCAAATAACTTTTATTTGAAAAAATGGAAAACTGATAACTCCCACTGCTTTACTGAAACAGCATCCTCTGTCCTGACTCTCATAGCAAAGTAACCTTCAGCAAAGTCTTTACGTTTATCAAGTAGATGTACCCTTAGCCTTCCTAGTGCTATTCTTCTTCATCTTTGCATATTTCGAAGACTCGGCAACATTTGCCTCAGCACTGGGCTTACGAGGATCCCCAAGCATGGGGTGGGTGAGCTCATTAAGCAGCTGGGTCAACTTAAAAGTCAACTTGTCATAACATAGTTGCTTTTAAATTGCAAGAAACTCTTCGGAAGAGTTTCCATTATCATGGTCACCTGGCTAAGCTCGTCAATACGAGCTGCATGAGTCTCGGCAGTGTTGAGATAGGTCATCATCCTTAAGACGTGCTCTCAGATTGATGTCCCTTCCTTCATCCTAGCAGTCATCGCTGAGACCATGGCCTCATGACATTGACACTTTGAAGGCTGCCCGAACATGCCCTGCAATTACTCCATCATCTAAGATGCTAAAGTCATAGGTTAATGCTTTGCAGCAAGAACCTCAGAAATCCCTGCTAGCAAGTAGCAGCAGACATTCTCATTAGATGCGACCCATTTCTGGTAGGCATCGCGCAAAGCTTGGCCAGCTCGGGAGGACACTCCTCCTTCAGGAAAAACTTTAGGTCTTCACAGACCAGGATAGCGTTCATGTTACTTTTCCACTTAACATAGTTTTCTCCCGTTAATTTGTCATTAGATAGTATTGAAATTATCGGAGAGAAACCATGGCTTAAAAATGAAATAAACATGCATTTAACATTAGAAACATAAGAGGATTACTATGCCACAGAATCTATCATCCCACAATTTTGGCATAAAATTAAACATGATGCATGAACCATGAATAATGAATTAGAAACCTAAGAGAATTACTATGCCACGGAAATCATCATCCCATAAGTAAGTGCTGCCGTAGGGTAGGCCAAGTACTGCATGATAGATCGAGACAATCTTAGTCGATTAATATATACGGGAATAACTCTTATTCCTATATTAAATAACTATCGTTTGATTCGATCAAAGAATTTCATTAACAGATAATTATTCCTTTGTGAGTGTGACCCTCCGTTTCAAGATCCTTGGACTTAACAAGTGAAGTACCGTTGTAGGGTAGGTCAGTTCACAAGATACATCTAGAATCTATATCCTCTCGGAATCCAAACCTGATATTGACCCAAAACGGACACCATCCGTAGGGGATGAAAACAAAGCCGTCTCGAGGTGCCTTTTGAATCTCACGTTTTTGGACTAACAACGGAGATCGCGGGATATATTGTCGTATATCCCTCTCTCACTCACTATTTTAAATTTAAGGTTTCTATTTATAAAATATCTAATATTTTATTTTAACTAGTGTGGATAAATATATTACAGCTAAATCATAATTCTTATTTACACTAGTACTCTATTAGTGACCTAACGAATTTTAACTCTTAAAATTTATATCACTAATTTCCATTAGTCTCTACAAATTGTATACTCAATTAAACTAATTTAATTAGAGGGTATTAGTGACCTATTATATTTTAACTTTTAAAATACTAGAACACTAATAGGTTTAAAAATTTTAGAATCATAAAATGGTCAAGATATATATTAAATTATTTAATTAATCTTAGTGCGTTATAAAATCCAATGGTACGTGGAATTGTATCCCGAGTACAGACCACATTGTTGGATAATATGACCCATAGCGTCACTATTTGCACAGATCATTGTGTTGCTGTAGCAAATTAACTATGTAACAAGGAAATTGCACTCTCGTCATTTGTGATTAGATCACCATAGATATATAAATGAAGAGGTCCCTATGATTAGTTCCTGGATTGAGATGATATGAGACAGTATCAGTCCACGAAGGATTAATAATTAAATATCCCTAGCCGTAGTATTATCGAGACTGGACATCGATAATGCAGAATAGGCTAGTATTGCACTTGTGCGTGTTGTGAGGGCACAACGGCATAGTTCTCATATATATAAGTATTGGATACTTGTGCAAGTGCGATAGGGTCGTGTTTCACCGATGGTACGGGAAACAGCTTCGCTCTGGATAGACCCTTCGGAATCCCATTGGTATTATGACTAGGTGTCTATGGGAGGCCGAAATCAAGGTAGGTGTGTATAGTCTTAACCTGAGACTTGCATCGCTAATACTACGACGACAATCGGTAAACTTTGGTTTTGGTGGTGGGGGATCTTAACTGGTTCTGTGTTCACCTCTTCTGGGTTTATCAGGAATCGTAGTGTATTGGATGTGATGTCAAGACGGAAGTGTCACTCCAGTCATAGTGGAGATGATGTCACGCAGGATACGGTATTAGTGCTCTTAAGTGATGCGCATCCAATCGTGATATTATGACCAGGTCATGAATATCCGATTATAGAGACTAGTTACCAGACATCCGATATGTGTTTCGGACGGGGCAGACACTTATCCAGCCCCAGCCCTAGCACATGACTATCCGATACTGGGCCAATATGCACAATACAATTGTATACTACGCTTGATACAGATCTTTGATATTCTTAGAGGATATGTCGGAGAATTGGGTAGACTTGGTGATTTGCTAGGAGTTGACCTTGTCTCGTAAATCGGTAGTAGAACGTAGTACTTGGTACGTACGTGATTCGGATACTCCGACGACCGTATTTACTACCAATATATCAGGGGATCTCATGGGTCGCTTCCCGATAATCCACCGATGACGCACAACTTGCACTCTTGAATAATCTGGGATTATATAGAAGAGAGAGAAAATTAATCTAGGATTAATTACGGAGATATTTTATCTAGGATAAAATATCGTCTAGAGAGAGATAACGATTAATTTGGAATTAATCGGTAAATTAATATATTCGATATATTAACGAAATTAGATTTCGACGCGGAATTAAAATTAGATTTTAATTCGGGCAAACGAGTTAATTTAGAATTAATTCGTTAGCGACGTAAATAATAATTTCGCTAGCCGCGATTATTCGATTTAATTAACGTCGCGACGTAAGCTCGGTATTTCGGAAAAATATCGAACCCGAACGCGTGAGTGCACGTGGGCCCACTTTCATTTGGAAACGTGTGGGGCCCACATGACACATGTCATATTATGCATTATTTAATTCTAATGCATTGCATGGAGATAGTGTACAATGCACTCAATGGTTTTGCATGGAAATTGAGTGTTTGACACTCTAAGCCATTGCATGATTTGTGTCATAAGTTTATTATTAATTAATAAATATTATGGCATAAATATAAATTGATTTTTTGTAACAAAAAATTAATTAACAACACATTTTTCTCTCAAACTCTCTCATCTCTCTCACGCCTATAGTGGCTATTCTTCACTGGTTTTGAACCAGTTTGGGCGTGAGCAGTAGGGAAGCCAAGAGTGGGTTTTCATGGTGAAAATTCAAGTGCTAGCACACTTACAAGTCTTGCGAAGGTTGGTAGGGAGGTTCACCATGAGGCGGGACTCATCCGACGGAGTTTGGAGCTTCGTTTTGAGACCCGAAACTGCGAAGACAGTGAGCGTGGACTGGTTGCAGTGGCGTGAGCAAGACAGTGCGTTTTTGGCTTCGATTCGTCTTCAATTCGACATAACCGATCGATTGTGAGTATTCTGCTACCTCCGTTGATGTATTCACGCATTATTTCATGTCTTGATTTGATCTTGGGACCTTAGAATAAACCAACAATGGCATCAAGAGCTAATGTTGCAAGCATGAAATATGTAGGGCTTAAAATTTGGGTAAATGTTTGTTGAGCATGATTTGAATAAATTGATTGTTTGAGTATGCTTATAACATGTTTAATTGCATTTTGGTTGGACCAATTTGTGAAATGATTTGGAATAATTTTCCCCAATTTATTCACCTTGGCCGAATGGTGTTGGTTTTGGAGTTCTTGGAATTTTTCATTTTAATTCATTGGATGAGTTATAATGATAAAGGATGATGTTAATTTGAAGTCAATTTGATTGAATTTGAGTTGAACAAAAATCCCCAAAATCTTACCTTGGCCGAATGGTGTTATATGCCCTAATGTCTTGGTGATTTTGATTTTGTGACATTCAATGTGTATGAAATCATTCGGGAAGTTAATATGTTGTCGATTGTGTAATTAATCGGATTGAATTCAAATCGGACCAAAATACCTTCCTTGGCCGAGAGCATTGAAGCATGTTTATGGGTTTGATTTTCATTATGTGTGTTGACATGTAATAATGAATTAAGCATGATTAATTGGACTAATTTGGTGCTTCGGAAATATCAATTAGGTTATTAATCATCGTAATGCACTTTAGGTAATTAAATTGCGTAATTGGATTAATGTAATTTAATTATTTAGGCTTTTTAAATTGGATTTGGGCTTGAATTGTTGTAATTGGGCCTTTTGGGCTTGATTTATCAAGTTTGGTTTAGGCCAAGTGGATTGGATCCAATTGGGCCCAAAACCTTAACCATAAAGCCCAATTGCGACTAATGAACCTTTAATGTTTAATTGGGCCTAATGGGCCGAAATTGATTTCTAAGGCATTTTGGGTGATTCACTATTGGGCTTTGGTTGCCGAAGCCCATGCCTAAGAAATTAGTTAAAGCCCATTGGACTTCAATTGAATTGAGTTGGACGTTAATCGGCTTTGAGTCCCGACGCGATTGAATTTGGAATTTAAATCGTAAAGGTTTATAAAATAAAGTGTAATGTTTAATTTTGGAATTGAATAGTGAATTAGTATTAAATACATGTTAAATTTGATTTAATGATGTAGTTTAATTTAATTCATGAATTCGTACTTTGAGTACTTATTCGCAAAAACGAGTTTGACTCGAACAAAATCAAATCGTTGTTTGAACATTGGATGATCACTTAATTATCAGATTAATTAATTTGATTAGATTGATTGATAGCATGCTTATGTGTGTGAATACGTGGTTGTGTTGAATGAATAATGCATATCGGATGGATATTAGATGGGTGGGCAATTTTAGAAATTGTTGTAATAAATTCGATTTATTAAATTGGACCTGCGTGTCCAGCCTTATCACCTTCTTTCTCTTTGTATTCTCTTCTCACCTATTCCCCTCTATGTATATGAGGTTTCTTTAGAAGTGTAGTGTAACGGGTAGAAGTAGTACAAGTGCTAGCTTGAGTGAGAAAGGGAGAGATTTGATCTAGGATCAATGTGTTAAGTATCCATCCGCATATCATTATTATTTTGTTTCATACTCGCTTTATTATGTATTTAGAATGCATGTTTAAGGGTGTATGATGATGAGACCTTAACAAAGATAATTAAATTGGTAGCCAATTTGCACGAGAAAATCCCTCAATCTATATAAGCAAATATCCTTCCATTGAATGATCTTGTTCAAGATCCGAAGTTGGCATTGGTTTGTTTTTGACCAAAGTCAAGACCTTTGTCAATCAAGGATGTACTTGAATCATGAGAGTTGTTGCATATCGGTGTCTTGTCTAAATCGTGATTTTTATTGGCCAAAGTCAAGATCACTTTTTGTCCAATGACATTGATTACGAAACTTTCCTCGTCAATGGGTCCCGCTTAACTGGAATCATTAGGTTTGTTTTTTGGCCAAAGCCAAGGCCTAGATGATTCGGAGGATAGGGTTAGGAAAATGTAATGGATACATTGACATTATACATATGTTTCGGACTTGGATGTCCACCTAACCGGATCTAGGAATTGGATTGGATCCAATTGATCTGTGAGATCTACCTAGTTAAATAGCATACAGCTTTTATTGGCCAAAGTCAGGGTTGTGTGTTATTTAATAGGATCCTAGCCCACTAGGAAACACGGTTTCCCGAGTACTCCACAGAGGGTTAGAGGCTCGACGAAAAATAGTGGGAGGCAAGTATTGAATTTGCAACATTCGTTCGAATACTCGCTAAACACGCTCATTTTATTTTACTCGTCATATTAATCAAAAGTATTAGTCGGACTAATATTTTATGTTGTTTTAAAAAATATATATAGTTGGACTATATACAAACTCATTCAATATATAGTTGATTTTGTAATTGGATTATAGTAATCAATATAATTGAATTAAATGATAGTTGATTTTATAATGGGATTATAGTAATCAATATTAAAATTATAGTTGATTAAATAATTGGATTATTGTAATCATTATAATAAATAGTACCTTAATAATTGATTAAATAGTTGGACTATTAAAATCAAGTAAAGAATTGAAAAGGTGAATATTTAAAATATATAATCCTTGGATTAAATGTTTTAAATGATTTAATTTTCAATTGGGAATTAATAATAGGTTAATTTATTTGATAAAATAACTTATTATTACTAAGCCCATAATTAAGCAAATAGTAGAGCATAAAGTCTTTGGAAGATTTATGTGATGATGACTTTAGTGCTTAATTAAAATACTTACAATAAATCTATCTTTAGATTTAAAAGTATTAAAATTGCAATTAATAATTCTTGGAGAATTAATTGACTATTCTAGTGGAGAAAAGTCAAAGTTTGCAATTGGGCATGTAGCACAAGGTGCACATCGTTTCGATATTCGAAACCCAAGGCTTAGCAAAGGTTTGTGAAATATTGAAAAGGATAATTGACATATCCCAAAGTGACTACCATTTGGATATGGAAGACACGAAGGAATTAAAGAAAGGGCGAGGCTCTAACTTTAAAAAATATTTGTCAAAGTTATGTTTACTACTAGTATTGAAATTGGATTTTAAATACTTAGTGTGGTACATAATACATATATGTAGTGACGTTCAGTATCCGCTGTGAGCCGGATACTGGCTTCAAGCCGAGATTTCTCTACAAATCGGAAACTGGACGAAAGTCGCTGTTTCGACCGTAGATACCTAAGTTTAGAAACTACCCTTTGGGTATGTATTTAAATTAGGAACTGTCATAATGTAACTAGTTTAACTAGAGACATTATCTCTATATCAGGGTTTAATCCGATACGAATAAAACCTTTATATTCTAGAACACTAAAGTGTTTCATTATATAAAGATGATACTGAGATAAATACATTGGATGTAAATAACAGAATTTATATTTTGAATATAAAGAAAAATCTCAAACATATAAAATGACAAATAAATAGCTCAAATTGATTTGATCAATAGAGACTTATTTGTGGCATTGTTGTCTAGGACACAATTAAACAAGATTCGTATATCCACACTTTTTAAGAGTGGGTACTAGGACTGATTTGACTATTCAAATAAGGTCTACGAATCTAGTTTATTAGGTAAGATACCTAAAATACTATTTACTTGGTAATAGTAAAAGGGCCACCGATCTGTTAGCCCTATTCATGATGAATTTAGTGGGCCCATATCTAGCTGGGCTAGATATGAACATGAATATTTCGTGACCTTAACGGATGTGACATCACGTTGTGGTTATGTGTTTCTTTTGAAGAACACAGATCGGAAACTTTAGAGTTTCGACACGAAGTAGACAAACAGATCGGCTATAGTGTTATGCCGCCACGGTAAAACCGTAATGGAAAATACTTAAGCAGTAAGTTTCATACGTGCATGAAAGAGTACGGTATTCTTTCAGATGAGGACATGATAAGGTTTATCACAAGTCGCTCAGAGCTACTATCTCCTTCAACCGGATATGTATTAACAGTGCAAAACTTATTTAGAATAAGGTTCTATATAAATCTGTTTGACAGATATCATATAGGATATGAACAGGGAAGAAACGAGGTTTCTCATTCCTGATAATTTGGGTATGCCAGGTATAGCGTTTGGATGATACCAAACTAAGGACCCAAATTGGATAAGTGCCAATATAGGTCATCCTAAGGGAAACCTTAAATATAATACTTATAAATCCCACATGAGAACAATATAATTGTTGCTCACCATGCGGTTTTCCTGAGAGGAATACCGATATGCAGTGGTCAGTGGGAGGATAGTGATACTCGAGATGAAAATCGGAGTAATACTGTTCAAGGCACGAAGTCCTTAATGGAACACAATAGTTCATCTATGATGAAACTATACCATTAATCTTCAAATACACAAGAAACTCGTAGATCGGATAGAGTCAGAAAACAACCTAGAGTGTGGGTTTCTGATCTCACCTCATAAAAATGTTAATCTTATGATGGTGTACCATCCGACTACGTTTTGAGGAAGTGATACAAGGTATCGACTCTTGTTATGGCAAAGTGCCATGAATTCGAAATGGATTCCATGTATAACAATTTTGGATACTAGTTGTTTGTACCACAAGGCATTGTGCCTATGGTACATTTAAAGTCTTCAAGGAAGACATACATGGAAGGCAACATACCAACGTGCAAAGCTAGACTTTTGACGAAAAGGTATCGTTATCAACATTATGTTAATAACGGTTCAACCTTTTTACTTGTTGCCATGGTAAATCCATTTTGAAAATGCTTGTTGATAACTGCGTATTTCATTTATGAAATTGTCAGTTACAATCAAAATCGCTTTCCTAAAAGGAAACCTTTTGGAGGATGTTTACAACATCCTGACGATTTTGTATAACCGACAAACAAGGTTTGCGGGTTATTCGATCCATGTTTGGATCAATGCAAGCATAAGGTTCTTGGAACTGTCGTTTTGAAATAATCATAATGGTTTATGATTTGACTCAAAACGAAATAATTCTTGTGTATATAAGGAGGTTAATGGGAGAGCGCACTAACACTGAAATTCTCATAAAGCTATTGTTGAAAGCTTGGCTTTCAATAGAAATTCTCCGTAGAATTCTGGGGAGTAACAACCTTTATTCAAGGAATAAAGATCTACTGGGATAGATTTGGAGTTGTTAACACTCTCTGGGAAATTGTACATTTAAAATGTACTTGTATTGGTGTCTCATACGCTTCAAGCATATGGAGTCACAATCGGGTCAATCCAAGTGATAGTCACTGGATTGAAGTTAAGAACATCTGTTAGTATCTCTGAGAACTAAAGATGCTATCTTTACTATGGAGAAGGAGAACTTGAAGTGACTGGGATCACTGCAGCAAGTTTCCAAACGATTAAATACTACGGTACTATAAAGTTTGAACACCGGGATAGTGAGCTGGAAATCTTCCAAGCAAGATAACTGTTGCCGAATAAACAAACAAATGCGGATTATGCGCTGCAGCTGAGGCAGCAATAGAAGTCTTTTGGGTCGAAAGTAAATCTAATTAGATTAGATATAGTTCTGTTAGCAGCTGAGCTAGGCGTCAGCACAGGCTAAGGAATTAAAGGTCTCATCGACGATCCAGATATATACTTCTATATCATCTGATTCGTTCGGATCATACATCGTGGCGATGTGATGATCGTATAAATCGCGTCAAACAATAATCAAACAAATCCGCTGACGAAAACCTTTCCTCAGCAATTTGAGCGAACCTTACATAGTTCGGGTGTTAGACACTCGAGTGACTGGCTATGTGCCAAGTGAGAGATTGTTGGATAATATGACCCATAGCGTCACTATTTGCACAGATCATTGTGTTGCTGTAGCAAATTAACTATGTAACAAGGAAATTGCACTCTCGTCATTTGTGATTAGATCACCATAGATATATAAATGAAGAGAGGTCCCAATGATTAGTTCCTGGATTGAGATGATATGAGACAGTATCGGTCCACGAAGGATTAATCATTAAATATCCCTAGCCGTAGTATTATCGAGACTGGACATCGATAATGCGGAATAGGCTAGTATTGCACTTGTGCGCGTTGTGAGGGCACAACGGCATAGTTCTCATATATATAAGTATTGGATACTTGTGCAAGTGCGATAGGAGGTCGTGTTTCACCGATGGTACGGGAAACAGCTTCGCTCTGGATAGACCCTTCGGAATCCCATTGGTATTATGACTAGTGTCTATGGGAGGCCGAAATCAAGGTAGGTGTGTATAGTCTTAACCTGAGACTTGCATCGCTAATACTTACGACAATCGGTAAACTTTGGTTTGGTGGTGGGGGATCTTAACTGGTTCTGTGTTCACCTCTTCTGGGTTTATCAGGAATCGTAGTGTATTGGATGTGATGTCAAGACGGAAGTGTCACTCCAGTCATAGTGGAGATGATGTCACGCAGGATACGGTATTAGTGCTCTTAAGTGATGCGCATCCAATCATGATATTATGACCAGGTCATGAATATCCGATTATAGAGACTAGTTACCAGACATCCGATATGTGTTTCGGACGGGGGCAGACACATCCAGCCCAGCCAGCCCTAGCACGTGACTATCCGATACTGGGCCAATATGCACAATACAATTGTATACTACGCTTGATACAGATCTTGATATTCTTAGAGGATATGTCCGGAGAATTGGGTAGACTTGGTGCTTTGCTAGGAGTTGACCTTGTCTCATAAATCGGTAGAATTAGAACGTTACTTGGTACGTACGTGATTCGGATACTCCGACGACCGTATTTACTACCAATATATCCGGGGATCTCATGGGTCGCTTCCCGATAATCCACCGATGACGCACAACTTGCACTCTTGAATAATCTGGGATTATATAGAAGAGAGAGAGAAAATTAATCTAGGATTAATTACGGAGATATTTTATCTAGGATAAAATATCGTCTAGAGAGAGATAACGATTAATTTGGAATTAATCGGTAAATATATATTCGATATTAAACGAAATTAGATTTCGACGCGGAATTAAAATTAGATTTTAATTCGGGCAAACGAGTTAATTTAGAATTAATTCGTTAGCGACGTAAATAATAATTTCGCTAGCCGCGATTATTCGATTAATTAACGTCGCGACGTAAGCTCGGTATTTCGGAAATATCGAACCCGAACGCGTGAGTGCACGGGGCCCACTTTCATTTGGAAACGTGTGGGGCCCACATGACACATGTCATATTATGCATTATTTAATTCTAATGCATGCATGTGGAGATAGTGTACAATGCACTCAATGGTTTTGCATGGAAATTGAGTGTTTGACACTCTAAGCCATTGCATGATTTGTGTCATAAGTTTATTATTAATTTAATAAATATTATGGCATAAATATAAATTGATTTTTGTAACAAAAAATTAATTAACAACACATTTTTCTCTCAAACTCTCTCATCTCTCTCACGCCTATAGTGGCTATTCTTCACTGGTTTTGAACCAGTTTGGGCGTGAGCAGTAGGGAAGCAAGAGTGGGTTTTCATGGTGAAAATTCAAGTGCTAGCACACTTACAAGTCTTGCGAAGGTGGTAGGGAGGTTCACCCATGAGGCGGGACTCATCCGACGGAGTTTGGAGCTTCGTTTTGAGACCCGAAACTGCGAAGACAGTGAGCGTGGACTGGTTGCAGTGGCGTGAGCAAGGCAGTGCGTTTTTGGCTTCGATTCATCTTCAATTCGACATAACCGATCGATGTGAGTATTCCGCTACCTCCGTTGATGTATTCACGCATTATTTCATGTCTTGATTTGATCTTGGGACCTTAGAATAAACCAACACACATTACCGTCCATTCAGATTCGGCTATGGAATTTATGTCCGGGTTTCCATCCTATATACCAATGGAATTTATTATGCACTTATTAAGCCCAATATATTAGAATTCAAATTTTAAACCTTAAAACTGTTAGGGATATGCCCTATACCCAACTTGTGGATGGGCTATATGTACATGTATTTGTAATATTTTCATTAATTAATAAAATTGCAATCTTTATTTACGTGACTTACATAACTTATATGAATCATCAACACTGTAATAAAGCCCTTTGAGTAATAAGACGATGGCTTCCACGCCTTATGAGAATCATTACTCTTAAATATTCCTAGTCATAGTTTTGTGAATAATCTGGGTTTTCACAAAGCGGAGAGACTAGCATGATGATATGATATGCCCTTATGTGGGGTAGCCGATCTCATAGGCTACTAGCGAGATCCGTCCGCTTGGTGTATCACATGGATGCATGAGTTGCTCGTGTCCATCGAACTGACCGCCGAAAGTTTTCATATGGAGTGTTTATCCCATGTGTCTGTGAGAACTTTCATGTATCGATTATATGACTAGTCCTTGGACTTGAGGTTTTTACAATCTTATGTGTGGATCAAATAACTTTGACATTCTCCTTCCCCGGTTCAAACGATCCGGTCATAAGGGTATGATTGGGTCATTTGTTGAAACACATGAAGTTTGTAAAGATACAACAGAGAATCGCCACTCTCTCGGATAAAATTTTCTTATAAGAGTAGTATTCCAGTTCGCGTGATATGTGTGATCAGTGCTTGAGACTGTGGCCACAGCGGAAGAATCATGTAAGATTCTTGGGTTAGTACGATTCATGACACTATCAACATCATACCTTTGACCATATGGGTAGACACTTTCCGTACCCTAGGTCAATAGGTAGGGATACAGTGAGGCGAGGGACCGTATCATATGTAAATCGCATACAGAATGGGTATATTTATCTTTCCTTCTCATTTGGGGGCCTTGGCATGCTGCTAGATGTCAACCTTGGTCATTGAAATCGAACGACCATCTGATCGGAGGATAATTTATGTTCGATTAAATTATCACGATTCATTTCATGTCCAACTTGAGGGGAACCCAAAAGGTCACACACAAAAAAGTTGAAATCAATGGTTAACAGTACACAGTATAAATATAACAGCATATATGATTGTTGTAGGAATTGTTTATAAATTGTTAAATGTGTTTAATTATTGAACAGATCATTTATGAGGTTCCATAGTGGCTTAGGGATTGGTGATGAATATGGGGGCACTTTGGGAATTGGAATAAAAAAATTACTATTCATGTGAATAGTAAAAAATTTATTATTTGTTTTGAATTCCAATTTGGCCCAAACTCTTATTAGGGTTTTATAATCTCATTAAACCATTACATTAAGATCCAATGGCTAAGATTAAATTAGCTTTTATCCCACATCGGATTCTTAATTAATTTTGTTGTCTTTGGAGCACTATATAAATTCAAAGAATTCTTCACAAATTTTTACACCAAACCTTTCATATCTTGGGTTTATATAAGTGAGCAACTCTAAAGTTTAAGAGTAAGCCATTGATTTTTAGGATCCTTAAGTCTAATTGACTAGAGGAACCTCGAGTTAAAAGTTTTGAGGCATTTTCCTAGGCTAGCACCAAGGGCAAAATACACGTGCACTCAAGGCGTAGTCTTGCCGTTGAGTTTTGGCTTTGGTGTGTGCATCTTTGGAGGACACACACTTGGGTGGCTCTTTGGAACGTGGAAGAGCTTGCTGAGTTCGAGAAATGCTTGTAGATTGGAGGGAGGACTGGAGGAGTCTACGGTTCAAGTAAGTCTTTTTCTTTCTTTATTTTATTTAGAGTTCTTATGATAGTTAGCATGTTTAGGTTTATGTTCTTTGCATGTTTTATGAGTTTTATGCTTAGAACATATAGTAACATGCCTAGGCTTGTAGAATAATCAAAACAAATGGGTCTTGGGCAAAGGGAAATCGGCATAATAATTTTAATTTTCCGCTGCGCACTCGCGGCCGCTTCCCAACAAAAACCAATTAATCCAATTAATTGTTTTTCCATGAATATAATATTCTAATTTAAACATTTTAAATCAGATAAAATCACACTTCATGTTTATAATGATAATACATCCAATGTATGTTATGGCATGTGAAATGCAAGAGTAGGCACCCAAAGTTATATGACATGTTATTCAAAAAATTCGAATTAAACATACATATAACAAAAAAAAAAATTATTTTGCATTAACCGAGCTCTTATTTTTCCTATATTAATCTAATTAGTACAAAATTACCCAAGGCATCCATTGGTCTTCAATTCACGCTCCAATGTGATATTTGCTCATATTGCGACTTCGGTGCTCGAAATTACAACAATTGAAATTTTACATTGGAAAATAAAAATACAACAATTGTAAACAATGGTCTTATGGCCTTACATCCCAAAAATAAAACCAACAATAAAATAAGAGCCGAAAAAATTTACGACCAATGCAAAATCCATTCATCATATGAAAAACAATAACCATTCATCATATGAATATTATTTTGTGCCTAATCATCTAAACATGCATATCAATATTTATAACTCATATAAACATATTAAAAACA
Source organism: Zanthoxylum bungeanum (assembly GCA_019454045.1). Taxonomy (NCBI): domain Eukaryota; kingdom Viridiplantae; phylum Streptophyta; class Magnoliopsida; order Sapindales; family Rutaceae; genus Zanthoxylum; species Zanthoxylum bungeanum. Next base: position 37,375 of record SKCR01005933.1, on the reverse strand, counting down.
GTAACTTTAAATGAAAAATAGAAGGGTTAAGAATATTTTTCAACCTCGCTCTCGATGCCAATTGTAGAAAACGCTTTCCTTGCGCAGCGGAAACGTCTTAGGCACACGGATCGGACTTGAAAAAATTTTATGCCCTTCCCTGAACTGCCGAATGTTACTGCTGTAGGAAAAGACTTTCCTTAGCGTGGCGGAAATTAGATCAATCTTTTGGTGTCCAACACTTGGATCAACCACTCGATCTTCCGAACTATGACTCGAAACCAACAAACTGAAGTATGGGTTTCACTCACAAAGATTAAACCTTTAAACTATTTAGAGATTTAAGATGTCAAAATGGTGTTTGGCTTTAGGAATTTCACAACACTTGTGAATGCTAGAACTCTCTCTATTTTCTCTCAAATATTTTCTCACAACAATTGTGTGAATTAATACAAAGTGTTAACCTTAGGAAGTGAGAGAAATGGTAGAGATTATATTCTCTTACACAAGCCAACTAACCTTGTCATTAAGCATCTAATTCTTTCTTGCAATGGCCAACACAAAAATGTGAATGCCATACCAAAGTATAAGAAATGTTAAGCTAAAGACAATGGCTTTGTCATTAAGCATTCAATGCTTTCTTTCAATGGCAAACACATAAATGTGGAGGCCATACCAAAGCATAAAATGCATTAGCTAATGACAAAACTATTAGGTGTATCTAAGCCACCTAATACACATAATTGCTTGGATGACATGGTAAGCCATATGGCTTTGTCTCCAATGGTAAATAAAAATCAATATATTAATAATTATTTATTTACCTTCAATTATGTTGTAGTAATTATCTCATAATTATTACTAAATTGATTATCTCATAATCAAGACTTGATTATCTCATAATCAAAGAATTCTAGAAAACATTAAGTTAAACTAATTTAACATAGTTTTCATTTGTGACAATAAATATTATTAAACTTATTAATAATATATAAATAAATATAATGTGAGCATATAATTAGACAATCTAATTATATTAGGTTTGCTACAGTTAATAGAGCTAGCACGGGGACCATATGGACCTACGGTTACGAGCTCCAATAATTCTGAAATATTAATTAAACTCTTTAATCAAATATTACAAATTATTAACTCCGCGTTATTCCACTAAAAACTCAAAGTTGAACTCCCGTTACCGTAGATGGATTAAGTAAACCGAACATTTTCGATGTCCATCGATATAGTTATTACATATGGATATAGCCCTTCACGAATATCTCATCAATAGAGTCGGGTCATAAGTCTGTTAAACCCCTCTAAATATTTTGTCTCTAAAGCACCATTGATTCTATAATGAACAATTAATTCATAACAATTATGAATATAAAATACTTTCCATTCGTAATAGAAAAGTTGAGCGCTCAAATTGTTCAAGTCCTGAATCAACAATAACCATTCATCATATGAATATTATTTTGTGCCTAATCATCTAAACATGCATATCAATATTTATAACTCATATAAACATATTAAAAATAGTAACTTTAAATGAAAAATAGAAGGGTTAAGAATATTTTTCAACCTCGCTCTCGATGCCAATTGTAGAAAACGCTTTCCTTGCACAGCGGAAACGTCTTAGGCACACGGATCGGACTTGAAAATATTTTATGCCCTTCCCTTGAACTGCCGAATGTTACTGCTGTAGGAAAAGACTTTCCTTAGCGTGGCGGAAATTTCTTGTGGTGGCACTAGGTCCGGTATGGATCTTCAAAATTTTCGTTGCCTTCTCCATTTTTTTGTAGTAGCAAATATCAATCTTTTGGTGTCCAACACTTGGATCAACCACTCGATCTTCCGAACTATGACTCGAAACCAACAAACTGAAGTATGGGTTTCACTCACAAAGATTAAACCTTTAAACTATTTAGAGATTTAAGATGTCACAATGGTGTTTGGCTTTATGAATTTCACAACACTTGTGAATGCTAGAATTCTGTCTATTTTCTCTCAAATATTTTCTCACAACAATTGTGTGAATTAATACAAAGTGTTAACCTTAGGAAGTGAGAGAAATGGCAGAGATTATATTCTCTTACACAAGCCAACTAACCTTGTCATTAAGCATCTAATGCTTTCTTGCAATGGCCAACACAAAAATGTGAATGTCATACCAAAGTATAAGAAATGTTAAGCTAAAGACAATGGCTTTGTCATTAAGCATTCAATGCTTTCTTTCAATGGCAAACACATAAATGTGGAGGCCATACCAAAGCATAAAATGCATTAGCTAATGACAAAACTATTAGGTGTATCTAAGCCACCTAATACACATAATTGCTTGGATGACATGGTAATATGGCTTTGTCTCCAATGGTAAATAAAAATCAATATATTAATAATGATTTATTTACCTTCAACTATGTTGTAGTAATTATCTCATAATTATTACTAAATTGATTATCTCATAATCAAAGAATTCTAGAAAACATTAAGTTAAACTAATTTAACATAGTTTTCATTTGTGACAATAAATATTATTAATCTTATTAATAATATATATAAAATATAATGTGAGCATATAATTAGACAATCTATTATATTAGGTTTGCTACAATTAATAGAGCTAGCACGGGGGCCAAATGGACCTACGGTTCCGAGCTCCAATAATTCTGAAATATTAATTAAACTCTTTAATCAAATATTACAAATTATTAACTCACTCCGCGTTATTCCACTAAAAACTCAAAGTTGAACTCCCGTTACCGTAGATGGATTAAGTAAACCGAACATTTTCGATGTCCATCGATATAGTTATTACATATGGATATAGCCCTTCACGAATATCTCATCAATAGAGTCGGGTCATAAGTCTTTAAACCCCTCTAAATATTTTGTCTCTAAGCCACCATTGATTCTATAATGAACAATTAATTCATAACAATTATGAATATAAAATACTTTCTATTCGTAATAGAAAAGTTGAGCGCTCAAATTGTTCAAGTCATGAATCAACTCTTAAAAGAGATATTCATATGCTTCTCGTAAGAATGAGTGAATTCCATATCTATGTAAAACGTTCCCATCTACATACCAAACCATATCCCCTAAATAGGTAGTTATTGGCCGGGAATGCAACACCAACCTCATCATAGTAAATCAAAGGACATAGCCTGTCATGCAGGAGTTCGTAATACACTCAGGATTAAGATCGAATCCATATATGACCGTCTATTAGATAAAATGAATTTCTTGGTTAACGGATATTAAAAGAAATTGTATTTATCTGAGTCCAGACCTATATGATCGTATCATACAAGGTGCCTCCATTCCCATGTCACTACATGAACGATCCCGGATCAAGGTCGTTATACAAGTATAGAATGGACCGCAACTATAGATAAACCACAAACAAAGTACCCTCCTTGTTCGCTCTCTATGGACTATTTAGATTACTAACTTTAGACTTAAATCCTATTGTGCATCAAACATACACTAAGTCTAAAGGTACAAGAGTAATCAAGGTAAACAAGACAACTGGACAATTTGCGATATAAATCAACAACTTTGATAAAATGAATAATGCATTTATTATTATTACAAAAAACAATTCTGTTTATAATATATGAAGCTCTAGGACATAAATCCCAACAATCTCCCACTTGGACTATAGCAATGAGACATCTCATGTAATCCTAAACCATTTAGGTGACCTTCAAATACTTTAGCCGATAAGGTCTTTGTAAACGGATCAGCCAGGTTATCTGCGGATGGAATCTGCGTGACAGCGACATCTCCTCTCTGCACTATTTCCCTGATGAGGTGATATTTCCTCTCAATATGCTTACCCCTCTTGTGGCTTCTCGGTTCTTTGGAGTTAACCATTGCACCACTATTATCACAATAAAGTGTGAGTGGTTTATCCATATCTGGAACAACTTCCAGATCTGCCAAGAACTTATGGAGCCAGACTGCTTCCTTAGCTTCTTCACAAGCTTCTACATATTCAGCCTCCATGGTGGAGTCAACAATACAAGATTGCTTAATGCTTATCCATACTATAGCCCCACCACCTAGGGTGAACACTGATCCAGATGTGGATTTCCTAGAATTGACATCCGTCTGAAAATCAGAGTCTGTATATCCTCTCAGAATCATATCCTGGACTGTATCTACAAGCATATAATTTCTCGTTCTCCGAAGATACTTGAGAATATGTTTCACCGCTACCCAATGATCTAATCCTGGGTTGGATTGAAACCTATTGACTACTCCCACTGCAAAACAGATGTCCGGTTTCATGCATAATATAGCATATATAAGACTTCCAACTACTGAAGCATATGGTATATGTCTCATCTCCTAAACTGTGTGAGGTGTCTTAGGAGACTGTTCCTTAGACAAATGAATTCCATGCCTGAAAGGTAAATTACCTTCTTGGAATTCTACATACCAAATCGCACAAGAATCTTGTCGATATAGGTTGGTTGAGACATAGCTAACAGTCGTTTCTTGCCATCTCGATGATTTGGATCTCAAGTACATAACTTGCCTCTCCCAATCTTTCATTTGGAATTGGTTAGCTAGCCATATTTTCACGTCCGATAATATCTTTACATCATTCCCAATGAGTAAAATATCATCAACGTATACACAAGGAAAACCACATTCCATCAATTATGCGCTGTAGACACAAGGCTCATCGATGTTCTGCTAAAGTTATAAGACTTGATCGTAGTATCAAACCTTATGTTCCAAGATTTAGATGCTTGCTTAAGTCCATAAATGGACATTTGCAACATGTAAACTTTTTGCTCTTGACCTTGGGTAATGACCCCTCTGGTTGTACCATATAGATACTCTCATCAAGATTACCATTCAAGAATGCAGTCTTGACATCCATTTGCCAAATCTCATAGTCATAATATGCGGCAATGGAAAGAATAATCCTGATGGATTTAAGCATGGCTACTGGGAGAAATTTTCTTAATAGTCAACTCCATCTTTTTTGGTATAACCCTTTGCCACTAGCCTAGCCTTGAAAGTCTGTACTTTCCCATCTATTCCTCTTTTTCTCTTGTAGATCCACTTGCAACCTATGGGTTTTACTCCATTAGGTTGGTCTACAAGTTCCCAGACTGAATTAGAGTACATAGACACCATCTCGAGGTTCATGCTTTGAGCCATTCTTCTTTATCAGTATCTTCCATTGTACTATGATAGGTCAATGGATCATCTATACCATCACAAGATGCAACAACTTGCACCTCACCATTTCCTAGATAGCGTTCAGGTTGTCTTACAACCTTCCCACTACGTCTAGGTGGTATGGTATCCTGATAAACTGCATCTGACTTTCAGATGTAGAAGGTGTTATGTCTTTGTCAACATTTGACAATGGTGTACTGGTTGTACCAGCAAGTAACTCCTCAAGTAACACTTTACTCGAGGTTTGAACTCTCTCATATAGTCCTCCTCAAGAAATGTAGCATCTGTCGACACAAATACTTTATTATCTTCTGGACTAAAAAAGAATCCACCCCTAGTTTCCTTATGAAAGCCTAGAAATAGACACACTTTTGAATGTGGTTCCAACTTAGTAGTCTTGTTCTTTAGCACTTGTGCCAGACACCCCCATATGCGAAAATGTCGCAAACTAGCTTTACGACCATTCCATAACTCTAAAGGAGACTTAGAAACAGACTTAGAAGGAACTACATTCAGGATATACATTCTAGTTTACAATGCATTGTTGGACAATTATGACACATAGCGTCACTATTTGTACAGATCATGGTGTTGTTGTACAAATTAACTATGTGACAAAGGATATTGCTCTCTTATCATTTATGATTAGATCACCAAGATGTATAAATGATAGGAGGTCCTTATGATTTGTTCCTGGATTGAGAAGATATGAGACAGTATCAATCCACGAAGGATAAATCGTTAAATATCCCTAGTCAGAGTATTATCGAGATTGGACATCGATAATGTGTAAAAGGCTAGTGTTACACTTGTGCGCATTGTGAGGGCACAATGGCATAGTTCTCATATATTTTGGTATATGATACTCATGCAAATGTAATAGGAGGTTGTGTTTTACCGATGGTACGGGAAACAACTTCGCTCTGGATACACCTCTCGGAATTCCATTGGTAGTATGACTATGTGTCTATGGAAGTCCGAAATCAGGGTAGGTGTATTTGGTCTTAACTGAGACTTGCACCGCTAATACTTGTGACAATCAATATACTTTGGTTTTGGTCATCCAGGGCTTTAACAGGTTCTGTGTATGCCTCTGCTGGGTATATTGAGAATCGTAGTGTGTGGATGTGATGTCAAGACGGAAGTATCACTCCAGTCATATGGAGATGATGATCGTTGTAGGGATACAGAACTGGTTCTCTAAGGTGCAACCATCGGGATAATATGACTTGGTCATTGATTATCTGATAATAAGAGAAGTTGCTAGTGATCGATATATTCTTCGTACGGGACAGACATTGTACCAGCCCCAGGCCTTGCATGTGATCATCCGATCTGGATCGAAATAACGCAATACTACGTTTACTATGCTTGATATAGACGCTTATTCATGTAGAATGTTTCTGGAGAATTGAGTAGGCATGGCGCTTGCTAGAAGCCAACTGTAGGACATAGAAACTGGGCTACGCATGCAGTCCCAGGCTCGCGGCCCGATTAGGGTTTATGAGTAGCCCGCTGTTAGACAGTAATGACCCATAGCGTCACTATTTTGTAAATGATATTGTATTATTGTACAAAATTAACTATGTAGTAATGAAATTGCCTTTTACCATTTGTAATTTATTTACTTTGATATATAAATGGTAAAAGTCCCTATGATTATAGTTCCGGATTGTGATGATATGAGACAGTATCAATCCATAAAGGTTTAATCATTAAATATCCCTAGTCGTAGTATTATCGAGATTGGACATCGATAATGCGGAATAGACTAGTATTGCACTTGTGCATGTTGTGAGGGCACAACGGCATAGTTCTCATATATTTAAGTATTGGATACTTATGCAAGTGCGGTAGGAGGTTGTGTTTTACCGATGGTACGGAAAACAGCTTCGCTCTGGATAGACCCCGCGGAGTCCCATTGGTAGTATGTCTGCGTGTCTATGGGAGTCCGCTTCAGGGTAGGTGCATATGATCTTAACCTGAGATTTGCATCGCTAGTACTTACGACAATCGGTAAAATTTAGGTTTGGTGGTCCAGGGCTTTAACGAGTTCTGTGTATACCTCTTCTGGGTTTATCGAGAATCGTAGTGTACTGGGTGTGATGTCAAGATGGAAGTATCACTTCAGACATATGGAGATGATGATCGCGAGGGATACAGAACTAGTACTCTATAATGGTTGCAACCATCGGGATAATATGACTAGGTCAGGATTATCCGATTCAAAGAGACTGGTTGCTTGATGTCCGATATGTGTATCGTACGGGGCAGACACATATCCAGCCCCAGGCTTACATGTGATCATCCGATACTGGTTCGATATACACTATACTACGGTATACTACGCCTGTTATAGATCTAATATTCCAGTAAGAATATTTCTAGAGAATTGGGTAGGCATGGCGTTTTGCTAGAAGCTAACCTTGTCTTGTAAATCGGTAAAAACGTAGTACTTGGTACGTACGTGTTCGAATAGTTCGACAACCGGATTTACTGCCAACATATCTAGAGGTCTCTTGGGTCGCTTCCCGAAGATTCACCAATGACGTATGATTCAAATCGATTAATCTTGGATTAATTACGGAGAGACTTTATCTTGGATAAAGTACTAAAAAAGAGAGAGAACGATTAATTTAGAATTAATCGTAAAATTATTATATTCGATATAATAATCGGAATTCGATTTCGACGCGAAATTGAAATTAGATTTTAATTCGGGCAAACGAGTTAATTTAGAATTAATTCGTTAGCGACGTAAATAATAATTTCGCTAGGCGCAATTATTTATTTAAATTCGATTTAATTAACGTCGCGACGTAAGCTCGGTATTTCGGAAATATCGAACCCGAACGCGTGAGTGCACGTGGGCCCACTTTCATTTGGAAACGTGTGGGGCCCACATGACACTTGTCATTATTTGCATTATTTAATCAAGATGAATTGCATGAAGATAGTGTACAAAGCACTCAAGGGTATTGCATGGAATTGAGTGTTAGACACTCTAAGTCTTTGCATGGTTTGTGTCATAAGTATATTATTATTTAATATAATTATGACATAAATATAAATTGATTTTTGTAACAAAAAAATCAGATATCTCTCTCCCTCTCAATTACCGAAACTGTCACAGTTTCACAGCTCTCCATTTTCAGGTTTTTGTTGCAAAAGCTTGAAGAATTTGTGTTTGTTTGGAACTATAAAAAACACATCTTTGGCTAGCACCATCAAGGGATCATACAAGGTGTTATGGGAAACTCATCTTAGAGCTTGGAAGGATCAATTAAAGCTTGGAGCTTCTCTTTTCTGCTTGGCCGAATCCTCCACTGCACAAAGGAGCAACATTTGTTTCATCCATTGCATCCACATTCCGTTTTTGTGAGTATTGTTTCCGCCATTACTTCAATGTAGTTCATTCTTATATATATATTTTGCTTGTTTTGATCTTGGGACATGGTTATTAGATTTCCAACAATGGTATCAGAGCCTAAAAATGCATGCAAATATATTAGGATGTTATTTGGGGAAAATTGTTTGAAGCATGATTTGATGAGTTTGCTTGATTAAATATGCTTAGATGTATGTTAAATGGATTATACATCATCAATTTCATGGAAAATAAATTGGATTAATTTTCCAACCCAATGAGGCTTGGCCGAATACATGCAAGCATGTGGACTAGATGATTTTTTAATTTAAGACATTGGATGACTTGAAATAATATGGAGATGATCATTTGTAACTTGATTGGATTGAAAACGAAATCGGAACCATATTAATCACCTTGGCCGAATGCTTGATGATGATTAGGGACTTGATTTTTTGATTAAATAATGTTGGACATGTATTTAAGATAAAAATATGATTAATAGATTAATTTGATATTTTGGGAATATTGATTTAAAGGATTAATCATGAAAATACACTTTAATTAATTAAGTTATAAAATTTGGAATTTTAAAATTTAGTTAATTGGGCTTAAATTGGAATTGGGCCTAAAACTATTATATTTGGTCATAAATGGGCTTGGTTGGGCCAAGTAGATTTGGACCATTTGGATTGGATCCAAAATGGGCCTAAATCACACCATTTAAGTCCAAATGTAATAAATGGGCTTTTATGTTTAATTGGGCCTTATGGGCTTGATATTGATTTTATGGCAAATGAGGGTGATTCCTTATTGGGCTTGGAAATTGGGTTTGACCCACATTGACCAAGGCCCAAGCCTAATGAAATCAATAGAAAGCCCATCGGACTTTAATTAAACGGACATTAGATGTTAGTTGGGCTTTGAGACCCAATAGTACTAGATTTGGAATCTAAGTTTAAAAGCACAATAAAAGTGTAAATATTTAATTTAGAATTAAATATAGGATTAGTATTGAATACGACTTAATTGGATTTAACGAGTAGTTCGATATAATTCGTGAATTCATACCATATGTATTTATTCTCAAAACGAGTTGGACTCGCGCAAATGCAAACAATTGTTTGAACATTGTATTGTCACCTAATTAAAGACTAATTAATTGGATTTGATTGGTTGTATAACATGCCTTGAATGAATGAATGAATGTGGATGTGTTGTATGAATAGTGTATATCGGATGGATATTAGAAGGGAAGGGTAATTTTAGAAATTATTGTAAATTTGGAATTTATAAATTGGACCTGCGTGTCCAGCCTTATCTCTTTATCTCTTTGTATTCTCTTCTCACCTAATTCCCCTCAATGTAAATGAGGTTTCTCTTATTGTATTATGTATTGGGTAGAAGTAGAATAGTGCTAGCGGGGAGAGGAAAGGGAGTGATTTGTTCTAGGAACAAGTTGTTTATATATCCATCCGCATATCACTATTACTTTACTTTACGCGCTTTATGATGTTTTAGAAGCATGCTTAAGGGTGTATGATGATGAGACCTAACAAAGATAAATTAATTGGTTGCCAATTACGCGAAAAATCCCTCAAACATATTAAGCGATTTTCCTTCCGTTGAATGATTCTTTCTCAAGATCCGAAATTGGCATTGGTTTGTTGGCCAAAGTCAAGACCTTTGTCAATTGAGGATGTGTTTGAATCATGAGAGTTTTGTTCCACATCGGTGTCCTGTCCAAGTTGTGATTTGTTGGCCAAAGTCAAGATCACTTCTTGTCCATCGACATTGATTACGAAACTTTCCTTGTCAATGGGTCCCGCTTAACTGGAATCATTAGGTTTGTTGTGCCAAAGCCAAGGCTTAGTTGATTCAGAGGAAATGGTTAGGAAAATGTATTGGATACATTGACATATGTATTAGATATATATGTTTCGGACTTGGATGTCCACCTACCGGATCTAGGAATTGGATGGGATCCAATTGATCTTCGAGATCTACCTAGTTAAATATCATACAACTTGTTGGCCAAAGTCAAGGTTGTGTGTTATTTAACGGGATCCTAGCCCACTAGGAAATTGGATTTCCCGAGTACTCAACAGAGGGTTAGAGACTTGTAGAAAATAGTGGGAGGCTAGTATTGAATTTGCAATTTCATTCAGATACTTAGCTTTACGCGCTTACAAAATTTATTTCGTCAATATTTTAACATTAGTTGGACTAATAAAATGTTATTTTTTTTTGTAACAGTTTGACTGTACCCACATATCGTTAACTAGATAGTTGGACTATCGTAGTTAAGATGGCAAACAAGGGAAATGTCCGTGACATAATCATGGGTGACAATATGTTTAAGGGCACCAACTTCGCCTGACTGGGAAATGAACCTAAGGATAGTCCTTGGGGCGGAGAGGATACTGTATACGATACAAAGACCTCTCGGGCCTAAGCCCACTGAGCCACTTGAGCTGGAGTTATGGAAAACTCACAGTGATGATTGTGACACGGCTCAGTCGATCATGCTTGCTTCAATGACTCAACACTTTCGTCGCCAGAATAGGGACTTGGATCCTTATAATATGATGGCAAGATTGCAAGATCTTCACCGCACTAATAAGCGGATGGCGAGGTACGAGTTAGTGAAGAAAATCTTTCGCTCCCGTATGACTGATGGTAGTTCTGTTGAGGTCCATGGGACTCAAATGATAGCCGATCTTGATGAATTGGCTAATATGGGTATAGTCTTAGAGGCTGAGCTGGCTATAGATGTAATTTACAGTCACTACCCGATACTTGGAAACAGATTGTCATCAACTACAAACTGATGAATTCGGATGACACTCTTGGAGAGTTATTGTCGATTCTCAAGGAGTCAGAAAAAGAGCTTCTGAAAGGCAACAAGCGCGAGGCGCACTTTGCATCAACATCTCAAACGCCGAAAGCTGGGCTCAAGGCAACTGGGGGTGTTAAGAAGAAAAAGCATAGAAACAAAGGCAAGGCCAAGTCAACAAAGGCTTCTGGGAAGCCAAGGGACAAGTCTCAAGATGTTTGCCTGAAATGCGGCAAGAGAGGTCACTGGAAGCGTGACTGCCGCATGAACAAGGGACATAAGGAGGACATACAGGCGGGCAAGGCTCCGGCCTCAGGTATGTTTGTTATTGAGATAAATATGACTACTTCCAGTCTTAATAAAAATGGATTTTTGATTCTGGCTGTGGTTCTCATATTTGTACTGATGTGCAGGATCTGCATGATAGCAGGAGACTGGCTTCGGGGGAGGTAGATCTACGAGTTGGAAATGGAACTTCTGTTGCTGTTTTGGCCGTAGGCACTTTTGTTTTGGAACTGCCCTCGGGGCATGTACTTAAACTAAATTACTGTTATTTTGTTCCTAGTTTAACTAGGAATATTATTTCTGTATCTTTGTTAACCCAAACAGGGTACACTTTTGTATTTAAAAACACCAGGTGTTATTTATATATGAATGATGCAGAAATTTGCAGTGCTGATGCAAATAATGGTCTTTATATTTTGAATATAAATGAATCTCCAAAATGTAAAATAAAAAAACAAAGGCTCAAAATGAGTAATCCAAAAAGAAGAAACTTATTTGTGGCATTGTCGTCTGGGACACATCAACAAGACTCGCATATCCACACTTTCGAAGAGTGGGTACTTGGACGGATTTGATCGAAATTCATATGACGTCTGCGAATCTTGTTTATTAGGCAAAATGCCTAAATCACCTTTTAGTGGTAAAGGTGAACGTGCCACTGAACTGTTAGCCTTCGTTCATAGTGACGTTTGTGGGCCCATGTCTAGCCAGGCTAGAGGTGGATATCGATACTTCGTAACCTTTACGGATGATGCATCACGTTATGGTTATGTGTATCTAATGATGCACAAGTCGGAAACTTTTGAGAAATTCAAAGAGTTTCGACACGAAGTTGAAAAACAAACAGGCAAGAGTATTAAAACATTACGGTCGGACCGTGGTGGCGAATACTTAAGTAATGAGTTTCAAGATTACTTGAAAGAATATGGTATTCTTTCACAATGGACTCCTCCTGGAACACCACAATTAAATGGTGTGTCTGAACGGAGAAACCGTACCTTGCTTGATATGGTAAGGTCGATGATGAGTCGCACTGAGCTGCCTATATCCTTCTGGGGACATGCATTAGAAAGTGCAATTCCTTATTTTGAATAGGGTTCCGTCAAAGTCTGTTGAACAGACACCGTATGAGATATGGACAGGAAAGAAACCAGGTTTCTCATTCCTGAAGATTTGGGGTTGCTGGGCATACGTCAAACGTTTGGAAGGTACCAAACTTGAACCCAAATCAGATAAATGCCTATTTGTTGGATATCCTAAGGAAACCAAAGGATATTACTTCTATAACCCAAAAGAGAACAAAGTATTTGTTGCTCTACATGCGGTTTTCCTTGAGAAGGAATTCCTAAATGCAGTGTTTAGTGGGAGGAAAGTAGAACTCGATGAAAGTCGTAGTGATACTGTTCCTGGCAATGAATCAAGAACGGAACATGAACAGTCCATCCAGGATGAGACTGAACCACAATCTTCAATTACACAAGGACTACGTAGGTCGGAGAGAGTCAGGGTAATACCTGAGAGGTATGGATTCCTGATCTCACCTCATGTAGATATTAATCTTATTGAGGATACTGAACCGGCTACGTATGAGGAAGCGATACAGGGTATCGAATCCACTTTATGGCAAGAAGCCATGAAGGCCGAAATGGATTCCATGTATACCAACCAAGTTTGGACACTGGTTGATGCACCAGAAGGCGTAAAGCCTATTGGATGCAAATGGGTCTTCAAAAAAACAAAGACAGACATGGATGGCAACGTTCAAACGTACAAAGCTAGGCTCGTAGCGAAGGGGTATCGTCAACAACTTGGAGTTGATTATGACGAAACTTTCTCACCCGTTGCCATGATTAAATCCATTCGGATAATGCTTGCAATAGCTGCATATTACGATTACGAAATATGGCAGATGGACGTTAAAACCGCTTTCCTTAACGGAAACCTGTTGGAGGATGTTTATATGCAACAACCTGACGGTTTTATCGCACCAAGACTTGCAAACAAGGTTTGTAAGTTAAATCGGTCCATTTATGGACTGAAGCAAGCATCGAGGTCATGGAACCAACGTTTTGATGAGGTCATAAAAGAATATGATTTCATTCAAAACGTAGATGATCCTTGTGTATATAAGAAGGTTAGTGGGAGTGCACTGACTTTTATTGTCCTTTATGTCGACGATGTATTGCTTATAGGCAATGACATTCCCATGTTAACGTCGGTGAAAGCTTGGCTTTCATTGAAATTCTCCATGAAAGATCTGGGAGAAGCAGCTTTTATTCTAGGAATAAAGATCTACCGGGATAGATCTAGAAAGCTACTTGGACTCTCCCAGAGTACATATATTGATAAAGTGTTGAAGAGATTCAACATGGATCAGTCCAAGAAGGGACTGTTGCCAACATCACATGGCGTCTTTTATCTAGGGACATGTGTCCTAAAACACAAGATGAGAGAGACAACATGAGTCGGACTCCGTTCGCCTCGGCAGTCGGATCGATCATGTATGCCATGATATGTACACGACCTGATGTGTCCTATGCTTTGAGCATGTGCAGTCGATATCAGGCCGATCCAGGACAGGATCACTTGATGGCGGTTAAGAATATCCTTAGGTATCTTAAAAGAACTAAGGATGTTTTCTTAATCTATGGAGATGGAGAACTTGAGGTATCTGGATATACCGATGCAAGTTTCCAAACCGACAGAGACGACTTCAAGTCGCAAACAGGGTACATATTTTGCTTGAATAACGGAGCAGTGAGCTGGAAATCTTCCAAGCAAGATACTGTTGCCGATTCAGCAACTGAAGCGGAGTATATTGCAGCAGCTGAAGCAGCAAAAGAGGCAGTTTGGATCCGAAAATTCCTAATTGGATTAGGAGTAGTTCCGTTAGCAGCTGAGCCCGTTCCATTGTATTGTGACAATAGCGGGGCTATAGCACAGGCTAAGGAACCAAGGTCTCATCAACGATCCAAACATGTTCTTCGACGATTCCATCTGATTCGAGAGATCATACATCGTGGCGATGTGAAGATCGAGAAGATCGCATCAGAGGATAATATTGCAGATCTGCTGACGAAGGCTATTCCCCGGGCCAGTGGGAGATTGTTAGACAGTAATGACCCATAGCGTCACTATTTTGTAAATGATATTGTATTATTGTACAAAATTAACTATGTAGTAATGAAATTGCCTTTTACCGTTTTGTAATTTATTTACTTTGATATAAATGGTAAAAGTCCCTATGATTAGTTCCGGATTGTGATGATATGAGACAGTATCAATCCATAAAGGTTTAATCATTAAATATCCCTAGTCGTAGTATTATCGAGATTGGACATCGATAATGCGGAATAGACTAGTACTGCACTTGTGCATGTTGTAAGGGTACAACGGCATAGTTCTCATATATTTAAGTATTGGATACTTATGCAAGTGCGGTAGGAGGTTGTGTTTTACCGATGGTACGGAAAACAGCTTCGCTCTGGATAGACCCCGCGGAGTCCCATTGGTAGTATGTCTGCGTGTCTATGGGAGTCCGCTTCAGGGTAGGTGCATGATCTTAACCTGAGATTTGCATCGCTAGTACTTACGACAATCGGTAAAATTTAGGTTTGGTGGTCCAGGGCTTTAACGAGTTCTGTGTATACCTCTTCTGGGTTTATCGAGAATCGTAGTGTACTGGGTGTGATGTCAAGATGGAAGTATCACTTCAGACATATGGAGATGATGATCGCGAGGGATACAGAACTAGTACTCTATAATGGTTGCAACCATCGGGATAATATGACTATAGGTCAGAATTATCCGATTCAAAGAGACTGGTTGCTTGATGTCCGATATGTGTATCGTACGGGGCAGACACATATCCAGCCCCAGGCCTTACATGTGATCATCCGATACTGGTTCGATATACACTATACTACGGTATACTACGCCTGTTATAGATCTAATATTCCAGTAAGAATATTTCTAGAGAATTGGGTAGGCATGGCGTTTTGCTAGAAGCTAACCTTGTCTTGTAAATCGGTAAAAAACGTAGTACTAGGTACGTACGTGTTCGAATAGTTCGACAACCGGATTTACTGCCAACATATCTAGAGGTCTTGGGTCGCTTCCCGAAGATTCACCAATGACGTATGATTCAAAATCGATTAATCTTGGATTAATTACGGAGAGACTTTATCTTGGATAAAGTACTAATAAAGAGAGAGAACGATTAATTTAGAATTAATCGTAAAATTATTATATTCGATATAATAATCGGAATTCGATTTCGACGCGAAATTGAAATTAGATTTTAATTCGGGCAAACGAGTTAATTTAGAATTAATTCGTTAGCGACGTAAATAATAATTTCGCTAGGCGCAATTATTTATTTAAATTCGATTTAATTAACGTCGCGACGTAAGCTCGGTATTTCGGAAATATCGAACCCGAACGCGTGAGTGCACGTGGGCCCACTTTCATTTGGAAACGTGTGGGGCCCACATGACACTTGTCATTATTTGCATTATTTAATCAAGATGAATTGCATGAAGATAGTGTACAAAGCACTCAATGGTATTGCATGGAAATTGAGTGTTAGACACTCTAAGTCTTTGCATGGTTTGTCATAAGTATATTATTATTTAATATAATTATGACATAAATATAAATTGATTTTTGTAACAAAAAAATCAGATATCTCTCCTCCCTCTCAAATTACCGAAACTGTCACAGTTCACAGCTCTCCATTTTCAGGTTTTTGTTGCAAAAGCTTGAAGAATTTGTGTGTTGTTTGGAACATAAAAAACACATCTTTGGCTAGCACCATCAAGGGATCATACAAGGTGTTATGGGAAACTCATCTTAGAGCTTGGAAGGATCAATTAAAGCTTGGAGCTTCTCTTTTCTGCTTGGCCGAATCCTCCACTGCACAAAGGAGCAACATTTGTTTCATCCATTGCATCCACATTCCGTTTTTGTGAGTATTGTTTCCGCCATTACTTCAATGTAGTTCATTCTTATATATATATTTTGCTTGTTTTGATCTTGGGACATGGTTATTAGATTTCCAACACCCGCGTGGGACTAAACCGGAGAATGATGGAGTCGCCACCGGTGTGAACTGGGAAAATGAGATTTAAGGCCGCACTCACCCCTCAAGGGAAGACCTCAAACCGTTGGGTTCGGAATGGTCTCTTACTTATGCCACTTGTAATAAAATGATTTGCGCAATAATCTAACCAAGCCTAAGCAACGTATTGCCAAGGATGATTTACCCCTAAGTTTGCATGCATAACATCAACAAGTTCATCTAAATTTACATGTAACACATATCCAATTTTCATACAGCCTATTTGCATGTAATCTATGTCTCAATTTGCATACATAAAGATAAATTAACATACGGCAAGCATACAATTAATAAACATATTGTACTCATACATGGGGGGAATACAGATGAACGACACATACACAATCTTACGTAATACAGAAAAGCAATCAGATTCATCATATGAAAGGATAGCTACTATGGACAATTATGCACGAAATATGATGAAAATGACTCAGTTCAGTGGGGTGCCCTTCGTGTAGCGTTCGTAAACGTGTTCGAACGGTAAACAGAAGGTTCTCGTTCGTGTGGCGTTTGATAAGGCGTTCGAACGGTACCAGACCTGATGAAACAAATGCATGCACGTTCGAGTAGCGTTCGTAAACGTGTTCGAATGGTGAATAGAAGGTTCGCGTTCGAGTAGCGTTCGTAAACGCGTTCGAACAGAAAGGAAACAGAATGCTCACATTCGTATGGCGTTCGTAAACACGTTCGAATGGGGTTACAGCGGTGACCCCCAAAATGCAGTAAACAACATGACGCATACGTGAACAGATGAATAGATGACACCTAATCAATAATAACGGACAAAAAGGCGCGGCGAAGCATCGTGGTAAAGGTTCTTTAACCTCTCAAAATAGAGGACCTTTAATCGCACTTACTGAGCCCAGGCGCAAACAACATAAGACATATATATATATATATATTTAAATGTAAAGACAACGATATCGAACTTCGTGTATCCGATTGAATATATCTTCATCCATGGAATATACATTATCTGGCGCGGTAAAGCATCGTGATAAAGGATTTTAACCTCTAAAAATAGAGGACATTTAATCGCACTTACTAAGCCCATGCGCTTTATCACCAATTTCATAAACAACCGACGTACATAAGGCAAAAGACACGATGTAAGAAGCGCGGCAAAGTGTTGGCTTAAAGGTAGCCTTTTGGCATTTTCTTCCTTCAAATTGATAACCTTTAGACGGACATACTAAGCCCATGCGCATCACATCATCAATACAAACAAATCATCATACGAAAATTAAATGGCGAAATGAAAAATGCAGATAACAAACAAGGTAAAAACAAAACGAAACATGTGCCATTTGCTCAAGTGGTATGTGGAGTTGTGTCCCGAGTACAGATCATACTACCATCCATTCGGAATCGGCTATGAAATTTATGTCTGGGTTTCCATCCTATATACCACAAGAGGCGACACATTTTCCTTCATATTTAAAACCACAACATGCATCCATAAACGACTCTCATGCAAAATAAAACAATAAAAAAAACAAATGCCAGTAATAGAAAGAGTGCCCTCAGGTCTAACCTTTTAAATCAACTCTCAGACGTACGGTACACGATCGTCGGAAGGGGCTAGCGCTCCACAACTCCTCTGGTTCACTGGTTCACTGCTCTCGTTCGTTGTCTCACTGTTTTGAGCCGTCGTTCTCCTTGTTTTGTTGCTATTTTGCTACTGTCGTACTGTTGATTTACTGATGTATTTTGATCGCTGTTATTGGTGTTTTAGACTCATGTATTTGAGGTTAAAGGGTCTGCTGTTTATGTGTCTCGGCTGTGTGTTTGATTTGTGAGGGTTGTGTGTGTGAGTTTGGTTGTGTCAATGCCTTGCGGAATTTTTATGGTTTGTATCAATATGCTCGGGGTTTAGATGTGTGGTGAAGGGTTCTTTTTATAGGCATAGGTTAGGGTGAGTCCATGTTGGAGAAGGAATGAGAGATCATGCAATAAAGGTGAGATATGATTTGGTGTTAAACAAGGAAAACAAAAGATTGAGGGGGGGACGAGATTTGGTTAATTAGGAAGTTAATATATTTAATTTGTTTGGATTAGGCATAATATTTGTTTAGTTTGGTATAAAATAATCTTGATTGATTTTAATTAGGCATGATTTTATTTGATATTTATTTTAATTTGGTATGTGATTTTTAGATTTTATTTAATTCCTCATGTGTTAAGTATGTGTTTTATTAATTTGGATGTGTTTTATGGGCTTTGGTGGGCTAATTGGGCTTAGGTGTGAGGCTAGCAGCAAAACCAGAAATACCGACGATGTTCGAACGCCTCTTCGAACGCTACACGAATGCCCGTAATCTGCCTGACGTTCGAACGAAGTAACGAACGCAGCACGAACAAAAACAGTGAACTTGTGAAATGAATCTGATGACATGCCTATTCTGAATTTCCCCTTCCGACGTCCGTTTCCCGTGACTTCCGTGACTTAAAAGGTAGTGTCTCCAAATGAGACTTATCATCGGGACTTATATGTAAAAATGCAGTGCCTACAGTCGCCCCTACTTTGATGGGACTTGTGTAATGTGTAATAGTGACAATCCTATCAAAGTTATGCAATGCATTTTTACATACTTGGCTTGCCAGCTGCCACTTGACTTGCCATGTGTTAAGTTGATTTGGTGGTGAGGTGCTGCGACACCTGGTTCATTCCCGAACCGTGCTCCATTTTTGGAGCGCTGTTTTCGACATTTGTTGTGTGTGCTCCATTTTGGAGCGCCATTTTCGGCATTTGCTGTGTGTGCTCCATTTTGGAACGCCATTTTCGGCATTTACTGTGTGTGCTCCATTTTGGAACGCCATTTTCAGCCTTTGCTGTGTGTGCTCCATTTTGGAACGCCATTTTCGGCATCTATTGTGTGTGCTCCATTTTGGAACGTCATTTTCGGCATTTCCTGTGTGTACTTCATTTTGGAACGCCATTTTCGGCCTTTGCTGTGTGTGCTTCTTTTTTGAACGCCATTTTCGGCATCTGCTGTGGGTGCTCCATTTTGGAGTGCCATTTTCGGCGTCTGCTATGTGTGCTCCATTTTAGGGCGCCATTTTCGGCATCTGTTGTGGTAGCGGTCCATTTCCAAACCGTGTTGTGCGAGAATGTGGCTCATTTTTGAACTGTTATTTGATGAGATGGTCTTTGCCGCTACAAACCTGCGAACACAAAACAAACATTGCATGTGTGTGATACGTATGCATGTATGCATGGATATGTATCATATTCCGATGGGTTAGGCCTTCCTTGGTCCATTTCCGAACCGTGCTCCATTTTTGAAGTGCTATTTTCGGCGAGATGTGAAAGTAGTCCATTTTCGAACCATGCTCCACTTTTCGGAGTGCCATTTTCGGCGAGATGTGATAGTAGTCCATTTTTGAACCATGCTCCACTTTTCGGAGTGCCATACTCGGCCAAACTGATGCTGATGTGGCTCGCCCCTGGGACTCATCCCCAAAACTGAAACTGATGTGGGCCTCGGCCCTGGGACTCATCCCCAAAACTGAAACTGATGTGGGCCTCAGCCCCTAAACTGATGCTAATGTGGGCCTCGCCCCAAGCTGATACTGATGTGGGCCTCGACCCTGGGACTCATCCCCAAACTGTAACTGATGTGGGCCTCAGCCCTGGGACTCATCCCCAAAACTGAAACTGATGTGGGCCTCAGCCCCTAAACTGATGCTAATAATGTGGGCCTCACCCCCAAGCTGATATTGATGTGGGCCTCGCCCCAATCTGATACTGATGTGGGCCTTTGCCCTGTGACTCATCCCCAAACTGATGTTGATGTGGGCCTCGGCCCTGGGACTCATCCCCAAAACTGAAACTGATGTGGGCCTCGGCCCTGGGACTCAACCCTTAAACTGATGTTGATGTGGGCCTTAGCCCTGAGACTCATCCCCAAACTAAAACTGATATGGGCCTCAGCCTTGGGACTTATCCCCAAAACTGAAACTGATGTGGGCCTCAGCCCCTAAACTGATGCTGATGTGGGCCTCGTCCCCTAAGCTGATACTGATTCATTTCTGAAACTGACTGTACTGTTGTTGCTTCTGAAGATTCCCCATGTTCTAAACATCACTGAATTTCATAGTACCAAAGTTGAATGCTTTTCTCTAATATACTCATATTGCATAAGAGATTCAGTGAAATGAACGTCTTTATTATCATTTAAGAAAATGGTTCGAACATGTAGACTAGGAGGGATAACTTCATCATTCGCAACATTGCCTTCTTCCTTGCCCTATGGTTCTTCACTGTTATCCTTTATCTCAATGCAAGAAGCCTGGTGGTTGAGAGTTTGGAGGACAAAGGTTCGGGCAGGCCGGAGTTGATCATGTAAGTGGGTGGTGAAACGGAGTGGTAATTTGGTAGGGGGTTCCGATGTATGTTGGGTTGTTCTTTCTCAGGATCAGGTATTTTATGGCATCGATGAGGTTTTGGATTTCATGCCTAAGGCGGGTGCAGCTGTCAGTTTCATGGCCTCTCCTCTGATGGAAGTGACAATACAGGCTTAGGTCAAGGTTGGGTGGTATAGGATCTGGAAGTGGTTTAGGCTCTAAGGTTTTAAAAGCCCTTGTCCCTTCAACATTTCAAGCACCTTTGACAAAGGTCTACCAAGATTGGAGAATCGCCTGTTCTTGACGGTAGCGACCTCGGCAGTAGCGGGCTTGGTCTCAGAAGGCCCCCTAAAAGTTCTTCTATTCTGGCCTTAAAACTTTTTGTTTTCAGCCTCTTCTTCCTCTATATCCATGACAGTTTCCCTCAACTGTCGAAAATCTGCAATCATGGAGGTCATTCTCCTCAACTTACCATAGATCGAGGGCTTAGTGCCCTTGATGATCATTTTAATCTGGTCCTTCTCAGAGGGCCGAGTCTACATTTTCAGAAGCTAGCTTCTCCACCGGTCTACATACTCCTTGAAGCTTTCTTCTGGCTTCTGCTTGGTATTCTCCATGTCGCGGAGCGACAAGTCAATCTATAGTTCTGTGACATACTGCTTCAGAAAAGCATCAGCTAGTTCCTTCCAATCTTCTTTAACATTTTTCCTAAGGTTGTGATACCATACTACAGGTGCTCCCTCGAGTGACATCCCAAACATCTTTTGGACTTGGCGCTGTGATAGGCCCACTGAACTCATCATTGAGACATATTGCCGCAGATGGACCCTCGGGTCCCCATTCCCGTTGAACTTGGCCATATCAGGCATCTTGAACTGAGCTGGCAGCTATTCTTCGAAGGTCAACGCCTCATACTCCAACAAGTCTTCATGTTTACCCCTTATTTTGCGGGTAATCGATTCTACTGTTGGTTTATTCTAAGGTCCCAAGATCAAATCAAGACATGAAAACAATGTGTGAATACATCAACGGAGGTAGCGGAATACTCACATCGATCGGTTGAGTCGATTTGGAGACGAATGAAGTGCAAAAACGTATTGCCTTGCGCACCAAACTGCAACAGTCCACTGTCCCTGCAAAACAGAATTTCGGGTCTCAAAACGAAGCTCCAAACTCCGTCGGATGAGTCCCGCCTCATGGGTGAACCTCCCTACCACCTTCGCAAGACTCGTAGTGTGCTAGCACTTGCGGTTTTCACCATGAAAACCCAACCCTTGCTTCCCTATAGTCACGCCCAAACTGGTTCCAAACCAGTGAAGAATGGCCACCATTGCCGTGAGAGGAAGAGAGAATTTGAGAGAGATTGAATTGTGTTGTTATTAAAATGATTTACCAAAAATCAATTTATATTTATGCCATAATATTTATTAAATTAATAATAAAATTATGACACTAAACATGCAATGGCTTAGAGTGTCAAACACTCAATTTCCATGCAATAACATTGAGTGCATTGTACACTATCTACATGCAATGCATTAGAATGACATGTCATGTGGGCCCCACACGTTTCCAAATGAAAGTGGGCCCACGTGCACTCACGCGTTCGGGTTCGATATTTCCGAAATACCGAGCTTACGTCGCGACTTTAATTCAATCGAATTTAAATAAATAATTGCGCCTGGCGAAATTATTATTTACGTCGCTAACGAATTAATTCTAAATTAACTCGTTTGCCCGAATTAAAATCTAATTTTAATTCCGCGTCGAAATCTAATTTCGTATAATATATCGAATATATTAATTTACCGATTAATTCCAAATTAATCGTTCTCTCTCTTTAGACGACATTTTATCCCGGATAAAATATCTCCGTAATTAATCCTAGATTAATTTTCTCTCTCTTCTATTATAATCCCAGATTATTCAAGAGTGCGAGTTGTGCGTCATCGGTGGATTATCGGGAAGCGACCCATGAGATCCCCGGATAATCTGGCAGTAAATACGGTCGTCGGAGTATCCGAATCACGTACGTACCAAGTACTACGTTATACCGATTTACGAGACAAGGTCGACTCCTAGCAAAGCACCAAGTCTTCCCAAGTTCTCCGGACATATTCATCAAAGAATATCAAAGATCTGTATCAAGCGTAGTATACAATTGTATTGTGCATATTGGCCCAGTATCGGATAGTCACGTGCTAGGGCTGGGGCTGGATAAGTGTCTGCCCCGTCGAAAACACATATCGGATGTCTGGAACTAGTCTCTATAATCGGATATTCATGACCTGGTCATAATATCACGATTGGATGCGCATCACTTAAGAGCACTAATACCGTATCCTACGTGACATCATCTCCATTATGACTGGAGTGACACTTCCGTCTTGACATCACATCCAATACACTACGATTCCTGATAAACCCAGAAGAGGTGAAACACAGAACCAGTTAAGATCCCCCACCACCAAAACCAAATTTTACCGATTGTCGTAAGTATTAGCGATGTAAGTCTCAGGTTAAGACTATACACACCTACCTTGATTTCGGCCTCCCATAGACACCTAGTCATAATACCAATGGGATTCCGAAGGGTCTATCCAGAGCGAAGCTGTTTCCCGTACCATCGGTGAAACACGACCTCCTATCGCACTTGCACAAGTATCCAATACTTATATATATGAGAACTATGTCGTTGTGCCCTCACAACGCGCACAAGTGCAATACTAGCCTATTCCGCATTATCGATGTCCAGTCTCGATAATACTACGGCTAGGGATATTTAATGATTAATCCTTTGTGGACTGATACTGTCTCATATCATCTCAATCCAGGAACTAATCATAGGGACCTCTCTTCATTTATATATCTATGGTGATCTAATCACAAATGACGAGAGTGCAATTTCCTTGTTACATAGTTAATTTGCTACAACAACACAATGATCTGTGCAAATAGTGACGCTATGGGTCATATTATCCAACAATCTCCCACTTGGCACATAGCCAGTCACTCGAGTGCCCTACACCCGAACTATGTAAGGTTCGCTCAAATTGCTGAGGAAAGGTTTTCGTCAGCGGATTTGTTTGATTATCGTTGACGCGATTTACACGATCACCACATCGCCACGATGTATGATCCGAACGAATCAGATGATATAGAAGTATATCTGGATCGTCGATGAGACCTTTAATTCCTTAGCCTGTGCTGACGCCTAGCTCAGCGCTAACAGAACTATATCTAATCTAATTAGATTTATTATCGATCCAAATGGCTTCTATTGCTGCCTCAGCTGCAGCAATAATCCGCATTTGTTGTTTATTCGGCAACAGTTATCTTGCTTGGAAGATTTCCAGCTCACTGTCCCGTTATTCAAACTTTATAGTACCGCGTAGTATTTAATTGTTTGGAAACTTGCAGTGGGTGATCCCAGTCACTTCAAGTTCTCCTTCTCCATAGTTTTAAGATAGCATCTTTAGTTCTCAGAGATACTAACAGATGTCTTAATCTTTAATCCAGTGACTGTCACTTGGATTGACCTGATCGTGACTCCATATGCTCGAAGCGTATGAGACACCCTATCAAGTACATTTAAATGTACAATTTCCTAGAGAGTGTTAAAACTCCAAATCTATCCCAGTAGATCTTTATTCTTGAATAAAGGTTGTTACTCCCCAGAATTCTACGAGAATTTCTATTGAAAGCCAAGCTTTCAACAATAGCTTTATGGGAATTTCACTGTCAGTGTGCTCTCCCACTAACCTCCTTATATACACAAGAATTATTTCGTTTTGAGTTAAATCATAAACCATTATGATTATTTCAAAACATCAGTTCCAAGAACCTTATGCTTGCATTGATCCAAACATGGATCGAATAACTCGCAAACCTTTTTGTCGGTTATACAAAATCGTCAGGATGTTGTAAACATCCTCCAAAAGGTTTCCTTTTCAGGAAAGCGATTTTGATCTATAACTGACACATTTCATAAATGAAATATACAGTTATTTTCAAGCATCTTCAAAATGGATTTACCATGGCAACAAGGTAAAAGGTTGAACCGTTATTAACATAATGTTGATAACGATACCTTTTCGTCAAAAGCTTAGCTTTGCACGTTGGTATGTTGCCTTCCATGTATGTCTTCCTTGAAGACATTTAATGTACCATAGGCACAACGCCTTGTGGTACAACAACTAGTATCCAAACTAGTTGTTATACATGGAATCCATTTCGGATTCATGGCACTTTGCCATAACAGGGAGCCGATACCTCGTATCACTTCCTCAAACGTAGTCGGTGGATACACCTCACAAAGATTGACATCTTTATGAGGTTAGATCAGAAACCCATACCCTAGGTTGTTTTCTGACTCTATCCGATCTACGAGTTCTTGTGTATTTGAAGATTAATGGTATAGATTCATCATAGATGAACTATTGTGTTCCATTAAGGACTTCGTGCTTGAACAGTATTACTCCGATTTTCATCGAGTATCACTATCCTCCCACTGACCACTGCATATCGGTATTCCTCTCAGGAAAACCGCATGGTGAGCAACAATTACATTGTTCTCATGTGGGATTTATAAGTACTTATACTTAAGGTTTCCCTTAGGATAACCTATATTGGCACTTATCCAATTTGGGTCCTTAGTTTGGTATCATCCAAACGCTATGCCTTGCATACCCAAATTATCAGGAATGAGAAACCTCGTTTTCTTCCCTGTTCATATCCTATATGATATCTGTCAAACAGATTTATATGGAACCTTATTCTAAATAAGTTTTGCACTTTAATACATATCCTGTAGAAGGTAATAGTAGCTCAGAGCGACTCGTGATAAACCTTATCATGTCCAACAAAATTCGGTTTTAGTTCAGACACACCGTCTAACTGACGTGTCTCGAGAGGAGTCCTCATCTGAAAGAATACCATACTCTTTCATGTACGTATGAAACTTACTGCTTAAGTATTTTCCATTACGGTATTACCGTGGCGGAATAATACTATAGCCGATCTGTTTGTCTATTTCGTGTCGAAACTCTAAAAGTTTCCGATTTGTGTTCTTCAAAAGAAACACATAACCACAACGTGATGTCACATCCGTTAAGGTCACGAAATATTCATGTTCACATCTAGCCTAGCTAGATATGGGCCCACTTACTTCACCATGAATAGGGCTAACAGATCGGTGGCCCTTTTACTATTACCAAGTAAATAGTATTTTAGGTATTTAACCTAATAAACTAGATTCGTAGACCTTATTTGAATAGTCAAATCAGTCCTAGTACCCACTCTATAAAAAAGTGTGGATATACGAGTCTTGTTTAATTGTGTCCCAGACAACAATGCCACAAATAAGTCTCTATTGATCAAATCAATTTGAGCTATTTATTTGTCATTTTATATGTTTGAGATTTTATTATATTCAAAATATAAATTCTGTTATTTACATCCAATGTATTTATCTCAGTATCATCTTTATATATTGAAACACTTTAGCGTTCTAGAATATAAAGGTTTTATCCGCAATGGATTAAACACTGATATAGAGATAATGTCTCTAGTTAAACTAGTTACATTATAACATTTCCTAATTTAAGTACATACCCAAAGGGTAGTTCCTAAACTTAGGTATCTACGGTCGAAACAGCGACTTTCGTCCCGTTTCTGATTCGCAGAGTAATCTCGGCTTGAAGCCAGTATCCAGCTCACAGCGGATTCTGAACGTCAATACATATATTTTATGTACCACACTAAGTATTTAAAATCCAATTTTAATACTAGTAGTGAACATAACTTTGACAAATATTTTAAAGTTAGAGCCTCGCCCTTTCTTTAATTCCTTCGTGTCTTCCATATCCAAATGGGTAGTCACTTTGGGATATGTCAATTATCCTTTTCAATATTTCACAAACCTTTGGCCAAGTCTTGGGTTTCGGAATATCGAAAAGATGTGCACCTTGTGCTACATGCCCAATTGCAAACTTTGACTTTTCTCCACTAGAATAGTCAATTAATTCTCCAAGAATTATTAATTGCAATTTTAATACTTTTAAATCTAAAGATAGATTTATTATAAGTATATTAATTAAGCACTAAAGTCATCATCACATAAATCTTCCAAAGACTTTATGCTCTACTATTTGCTTAATTATGGGCTTAGTCATAATAAGTTATTTTATCAAATAAATTAACCTATTATTAATTCCCAATTGAAAATTAAATCATTTAAAACATTTAATCCAAGGATTATATATTTTAAATATTCAACCTTTCAATTCTTTCTTGATTTCAATAGTCCGACTATTTAATCAATTTAATAAGGTACTATTTATTATAATGATTACAATAATCCAATTATTTAATCAACTATAATTTTAATATTAATTACTATAATCCCATTATAAAATCAACTATCATTTAATTCAATTATATTGATTACTATAATCCATTATAAAATCAACTATATATTGAATGAGTTTGTATATAGTCCAACTATATATATATATTTTTTTTTAAAAACAACATAAAATATTAGTCCGACTAATACTTTTAATTAATATGCGAGTAAAATATAAATAAGCATGTTTAGCGAGTAATTGAACGAAGTTGCAAATCAATACTTGCCTCCCATATTTTGAGTCAGCCTCTAACCCTCTGTGGAGTACTCGGGAACCGTGTTTTAGTAGGACTTATATAACACACTGTGAACGTTAAACCTACAATTCCTGTGCCTGCATCCTATAAAAAGCTTAGTATGCCTGCTTTAACTGGTGATGCCATATATTTTAACTAGGTAGATCTCACAGATCATTGGATCTCATCCAATTCCTAGATCCGGTTAGGTGGACATCCAAGTCCGAAACATATGTATAATGTCAATGTATCCAATACATTTTCCTAACCCTATCCTCCGAATCATCTAGGCCTTGGCTTTGGCCAAAAACAAACCTAATGATTCCAGTTAAGCGGGACCCATTGACGAGGAAAGTTTCGTAATCAATGTCATTGGACAAAAGTGACTTGACTTTGGCCAATAAAAATCACGATTTGGACAAGACAACCGATATGCAACAAAACTCTCATGATTCAAGTACATCCTTGATTGACAAAGGTCTTGACTTTGGTCAAAACAAACCAATGCCAACTTCGGATCTTGAACAAGAATCATTCAAGGAAGGCTTTGAAATATTAAAATGATTTTGTGATTCAAAGAATGGATTAAGGATACTGCTTAATATAGATTAGGGATTTTCGCGGCAAATTGGCTACCAATTTAATATCTTTGTTAGGTCTCATCATCATACACCTTAAACATGCATTCTAAATACATAATAAAGCGAGTATGAAATAAAATAATAATGATATGCGGATGGATACTTAACACATTGATCCTAGATCAAATCTCTCCCTTTCTCACTCAAGCTAGCACTTGTACTACTTCTACCCGTTACACTACACTTCTAAAGAAACCTCATATACATAGAGGGGAATAGGTGAGAAGAGAATACAAAGAGAAAGAAGGTGATAGGCTGGACACGCAGGTCCAATTTAATAAATCGAATTTATTACAAAATTTCTAAAATTGCCCCCCACTAATATCCATCCGATATACATTATTCATTCAACACAACCACGTATTCACACCATAAGCATGCTATCAATCAATCTAATCAAATTAATTAATCTGATAATTAAGTGATCATCCAATGTTCAAACAACGATTTGATTTTGTTCGAGTCAAACTCGTTTTTGCGAATAAGTACTCAAAGTACGAATTCATGAATTAAATTAAACTACATCATTAAATCAAATTTAACATGTATTTAATACTAATTCACTATTCAATTCCAAATTAAATATTGCACTTTAATTAATAAACCTTTTACGATTTAAATTCCAAATTCAATCGCGTCGGGACTCAAAGTCCGATTAACGTCCAACGTCAATTAATTAAGTCTAATGGGCTTCAATTAATTTCTTTAGGCATGGGCTTCGGCAACCAAAGCCCAATAGTGGAATCACCCAAAATGCCTTAGAAATCAATTTCGGCCCATTAGGCCCAATTAAACATAAAGGTTCATTAGTCGCAATTGGGCTTTATGGTTAAGGTTTTGGGCCCAATTGGATCCAATCCACTTGGCCTAAACCAAACTTGATAAATCAAGCCCAAAAGGCCCAATTACAACAATTCAAGCCCAAATCCAATTAAGCCTAAATAATTAAATTACAAAATCCAATTACGCAATTTAATTACCTAAAGTGCATTACATGATTAATCGACTAAATCAATATTTTTAAAACACTAAATTAGTCCAATTAATCATACTTAATTCATTATCACATGTCCAAACACACATAATGAAAAATCAAACCCATTACATGCTTCAATGCTCTCGGCCAAGGAAGGATTTGTGTCCGATTTGGTTTCGATCCAATCGAACCTACAATCGACATTAAATCACCATCCGATTTGATTTATACACATCCAATGTCACAAAATCAAAAACACCAAGACATTAGGGCATAAGTCCAATTCGGCCAACTAAGATTTTGGGGTTTTTGTCCAATTCGAAATCCAATCCAATTCGATTCAAATTAACGTCAACCTAATCGATTCTAACTCATCAAATGAATTAAAAATCAAAAAATCCAAGATCCCAAAAATCATTACACCATTCGGCCAAGGACTTAATTTTGGGGAAAATAATTCCAAATCATTTTTCATCAAATTAGTCCAACAAAATGAATTTAAACATGTTATAAGCATACTCAAACAAGCAATTTATTCAAATCATGCTCAAATCACATTTACCCAAATTTTAAACCCTACAAATTTCATGCTTGCAACATTAGCTCTGATGCCATTGTTGGTTTATTCTAAGGTCCCAAGATCAAATCAAGACATGAAAATAATGTGTGAATACATCAACGGAGGTAGCGGAATACTCACATTGATCGGTTGAGTCGATTTGGAGACGAATGAAGGCAAAAACGCACTGCCTTGCGCCACCAAACTGCAACAGTCCACTGTCCCTGCAAAACAGAATTTCGGGTCTCAAAACGAAGCTCCAAACTCCGTCGGATGAGTCCCGCCTCATGGGTGAACCTCCCTACCACCTTCGCAAGACTCGTAGTGTGCTAGCACTTGCGGTTTTCACCATGAAAACCCAACCCTTGCTTCCCTATAGTCACGCCCAAACTGGTTCCAACCAGTGAAGAATGGCCACCATTGGGCGTGAGAGGAAGAGAGAATTTGAGAGAGATTGAATTGTGTTTTTTTAAAATGATTTACCAAAAATCAATTTATATTTATGCCATAATATTTATTAAATTAATAATAAAATTATGACACAAAACATGCAATGGCTTAGAGTGTCAAACACTCAATTTCCATGCAATAACATTGAGTGCATTGTACACTATCTACATGCAATGCATTAGAATGACATGTGTCATGTGGGCCCCACACGTTTCCAAATGAAAGTGGGCCCACGTGCACTCACGCGTTCGGGTTCGATATTTCCGAAATACCGAGCTTACGTCGCGACGTTAATCAATCGAATTTAAATAAAATTGCGCCTGGCGAAATTATTATTTACGTCGCTAACGAATTAATTCTAATTAACTCGTTTGCCCGAATTATAAATTAATTTTAATTCCGCGTCGAAATCTAATTTCGTTTAATATATCGAATATATTAATTTATCGATTAATTCCAAATTAATCGTTCTCTCTCTTTAGACGACATTTTATCCCGGATAAAATATCTCCGTAATTAATCCTAGATTAATTTTCTCTCTCTTCTATTTATATCCCAGATTATTCAAGAGTGCGAGTTGTGCGTCATCGGTGGATTATCGGGAAGCGACCCATGAGATCCCCGGATAATCTGGCAGTAAATACGGTCGTCGGAGTATCCGAATCACGTACGTACCAAGTACTACGTTCTACCGATTTACGAGACAAGGTCGACTCCTAGCAAAGCACCAAGTCTTCCCAAGTTCTCCGGACATATCATCAAAGAATATCAAAGATCTGTATCAAGCGTAGTAGTATACAATTGTATTGTGCATATTGGCCCAGTATCGGATAGTCACGTGCTAGGGCTGGGGCTGGATAAGTGTCTGCCCCGTCCGAAACACATATCGGATGTCTGGTAACTAGTCTCTATAATCGGATATTCATGACCTGGTCATAATATCACGATTGGATGCGCATCACTTAAGAGCACTAATACCGTATCCTGCGTGACATCATCTCCATTATGACTGGAGTGACACTTCCGTCTTGACATCACATCCAATACACTACGATTCCTGATAAACCCAGAAGAGGTGAACACAGAACCAGTTAAGATCCCCCACCACCAAAACCAAATTTTACCGATTGTCGTAAGTATTAGCGATGTAAGTCTCAGGTTAAGACTATACACACCTACCTTGATTTCGGCCTCCCATAGACACCTAGTCATAATACCAATGGGATTCCGAAGGGTCTATCCAGAGCGAAGCTGTTTCCCGTACCATCGGTGAAACACGACCTCCTATCGCACTTGCACAAGTATCCAATACTTATATATATGAGAACTATGCCGTTGTGCCCTCACAACGCGCACAAGTGCAATACTAGCCTATTCCGCATTATCGATGTCCAGTCTCGATAATACTACGGCTAGGGATATTTAATGATTAATCCTTCGTGGACTGATACTGTCTCATATCATCTCAATCCAGGAACTAATCATAGGGACCTCTCTTCATTTATATATCTATTGTGATCTAATCACAAATGAAGAGAGTGCAATTTCCTTGTTACATAGTTAATTTGCTACAACAACACAATGATCTGTGCAAATAGTGACGCTATGGGTCATATTATCCAACATCTACCTGATCTCAGAGCTTCTGAAATTCTGCCGAGACCCAATCACTCCGCCTGTTGCATACTCGCCATGTCGTCATCAAAAGCGGGGGATCATCCCCCAACCCATTCGGAGGCTCCTCGCGCCTCACATTCTCAGAATTTCCCCCAGCACGGGGCACAGCCATATTAGCCACAGCAGCGGTCAAGGCTTGTAACTGTTTAGTAATCTTGGTGAGACTGTTCTTAAACTGATCCGTACGGGATGATTCATTCTCTGATTCGCTCTTGTTTGCTATTGCCCTTTAACAAGTCTTCTCTTTCCCTAACCCAACGGATATCTATGATGGCTCTTTTGACACAAGAGAGTTAACATGATGTATGTATGCATGAGATGCATGAGATACGTGCGATACAAGGAATATATAAACTCATTAAAATTTTCACACAAATCGGCCCATCATCATTATAGAAGCTTTTGGGCTAACTGTCATAGGAGTAAACTCGCCCCATTTAAATGGCCCAACAAGTTCACATCTCATGGCAAGAATTCCAACCGTATACAAATGATAATGTTCCTAAAAACAAACATATAATGGCCCATTGGCGTTTTAGAAGCTTTTGGTCCAATCATCATAAGATATGTTCTTGTCCTAGTTTAAATGGCCCAACAAGCCAATACCTCATGACAAAAGGTCTGAATGGATCCAAACGACCATATTCCCAAACACAAGCACAAGTAAATAATTCTTATTAGTTCTACGACTACGGTTCACATGCGGGTTTACGGGGGTGTGGACAAAGGCTCTCGCTGACGAAGGATTACCCACAACTAGGTCTCCCCACTCAAGGGTTCGAGCGACCAAGTGAGCGCACCTTTTTTATACACTAAGGTACGTGCCAACGAGCTATGGTGTGTGACTGACTGTCAAATGGACTTCCCATTGTAGATTCCCCAGAGGGAGGGTGGAGCGAGGCTCTCGTAAGTACCCTAGTTTCTTAGGCTCTTATAGCTTGGTGACAGGAATAAACAACGGGTCCTCCAAATTACTCCATCACAATAGGCCCTAAGTAAGTGATTATCTAGGTTCCTTCACAACTTTTTCTTATATAAAGGTAGTGAATGAAGGAAGACAACAAACCATTACTTAGCCTTAAAAGTGCCTTTGATTAAACCCCTTTTAACCCACAGTAAACACAGTTAATTAAAGCACAAATCATAATATTACAAGACATTATTTCGGGGCTGATTCTCTATCCCCAGTAGAGTCGCCAGACTGTGGGACACAGAAACTGGGTGACGCATGCTGCCCGGGCTCGCGGCCCGGTTGGGAGTACGAAGTAGCCCGCGGGGGACTAAACCGGAGAATGATGGAGTCGCCACCCGGTGTGAACCGGGAAAATGAGATTTAAGGCCGCACTCACCCCTCGCAAGGGAAGACCTCAAACCATTGGGTTCGGAATGGTCCATTACTTATGCCATTTATAATAAAATGATTTGCGCAAAAATCTAACCAAGCCTAAGCAACGTATTTCCAAGGATGATTTACCCCTAAGTTCGCAAGCATACATCAACAAGTTCATCTAAATTTACATGTAACACATATCCGAATTTGCATACAGCCTATTTGCATGTAATCTATGTCTCAATTTGCATACATAAAGATAAATTAACATACAGCAAACATACAAGTTAATAAACACATTGTACTCATACATGTGGGGAATACATATGAACGACACATACACAATCTTGCGTAATACAGAAAAGCAATCAGGTTCATCATACGAAGGGATAGCTACTAGGGACAATTATGCACAAAATCTGATGAAAAGGACTCAGTTCAGTGGTTGCGCATTCGTGTAGCGTTCGTAAACGCGTTCGAATGGTAAACAGAAGGTTCTCGTTCGTGTGGAGTTTGATAACGCGTTCGAACGGTACCAGACCTGATGAAACAAATGCATGCACGTTCGAGTAACGTTAGTAAACACGTTCGAACGCTAAACAGAAGGTTCGCGTTCGAGTAGCGTTCGTAAACGCGTTCGAACGGAAAGGAAACAGAATGCTCACGTTCATATGGCTTTCGTAAACGCGTTCGAATGGGGTTACAGCAGTGACCCCCAAAATGCAGTAAACAACATGACGCATACGTGAACAGATGAATAGATGACACCTAATCAATAATAACAGACTAAAGGGTGCGGCGAAGCATCGTGGTAAAGGTTCTTTAACCTCTCAAAATAGAGGACCTTTAATCGCACTTACTAAGCCCATGCGCAAACAACACAAGACATATATATATAAAAAAGTAAAGACAACGATATCGGACTTCGTGTATCTGATTGAATATATCTCCATCCAATCGAATATACATTATCTGACACGGCAAAACATCGTGATAAAGGATTTTAACCTCTCAAAATAGAGGACCTTTAATCGCACTTTCTAAGCCCATGTGCTTTATCACCAATTTCATAAACAACCGACGTACATAAGGCAAAAGACACGATGTAAGAGGCGCGGCAAAGTGTTGGCTTAAAGGTAGTCTTTTGGCATTTTCTTCCTTCAAATGGAGAACCTTTAGACCGACATACTAAGCCCATGCGTATCACATCATCAATACAAACAAATCATCATACGAAAATTAAATGGCGAGATGAAAAATTCAGATAACAAGCAAGGTAAAAACAAAGCGAATCATGTGTCATTTGCTCGAGTGGTACGTGGAGTTGTATCCCGAGTACAGATCATACTATCGTCCATTCGGAATCGGCTATGAAACTTATGTCTGAGTTTCCATCCTATATACCACAAGAGGCGACACATTTTCATTCATATTTAAAACCACAACATGCATCCATAACGACTCTCATGCGAAATAAAACAATAAAAAAAATGAATGGCAGTAAATAGAAAGAGTGCCCTCAGGTCTAACCTTTTAAATCAACTCTCGGACGTACGGTACACGATCATCGGAAGGGGCTAGCGCTCCACAACTCCTCCGGTTCACTGGTTCACTGCTCTCGTTCGTTGTCTCACTGTTTTGAGAAGTCGTTCTCCCTGTTTTGCTGCTATATTGCTGTTGTCGTACTGTTGATTTACTGCAGTATTTTGATCACTGTTATTGGTGTTTTAGACTCATGTATTTGTGGTTAAAGGGGCTTCTGTTTAGATGTGATTTGGGCCGCTGTTTGGGCGTGACTTGGGGGCTGTTTTGGTGAGGTAAGGGGGCTGTTTGGGATTACTATTTTTTGGTGTTTTATTGGAGTGGGTGGCTGGTGTTTATGTGTCTCGGATGTGTGTTTGATTTGTGAGGGTTGTGTGTGTGAGTTTGGTTGTGTCAATGCCTTGCAGAATTTTTGTGGTTTGTATCAATATGCTCGAGGTTTAGATGTATGGTGAAGGGTTCTTTCTATAGGCAAAGGTTAGGGTGAGTCCATGTTGGAGAATGAATGAGAGATCATGCAATAAAGGTGAGATATGATTTGGTGTTAAACAAGGAAAACAAAATATTGAGGGGGGGACAAGATTTGGTTAATTAGGAAGTTAATATATTTAATTTGTTTGGATTAGGCATAATATTTGTTTAGTTGGTATAAAAAATCTTGATTGATTTTAATTAGGCATGATTTTATTTGATATTTATTTTAATTTGGTATGTGATTTTTAGATTTTATTTAACTCCCCATGTGTTAAATATATGTTTTATTAATTTGGATGTGTTTTATGGGCTTTGGTGGGCTAATTGGGCTTAGGTGTGAGGCTAGCAGCAAAACCAGAAATATCGACGCCGTTCGAACGCCTCTTCGAACGCTACACGAACGCCCACAATCTGTCTGACGTTCGAACGAAGTAACGAACGCAGCATGAACGAAAACAGTGAACTTGTGAAATGAATCTGATGACATGCCTATTCTGAATTTCCCCTTCCAACGTCCGTTTCCCGTGACTTCCGTGACTTAAAAGGTAGAGTCTCCAAATGAGACTCATCATAGGGACTTATATGCAAAAATGCAGTGCCTACACCAACCTTGTCTTGTAAATCGGTACAAACGTAGTACTAGGTACTTACGTTTTCGGATAGTCTGACGACCGAATTTACTGCCAACATATATGGGGATCTCATGGGTCACTTCCCGAAGATTCACCGATGACGTATGACTCACACTTTAATTAATCTGGGATTAATTAGATGAGAGAGAAAATTAATCTGGGATTAATTGCGGAGATATTTTATCTGGGATAAAATATCATTTAAAGAGAGATAACGATTAATTTGGAATTAATCGACAAAATAATATATTCGATATATTATACGAAATTGGATTTCGATGCGGAATTAAAATTAGATTTTAATTCGGGCGAACGAGTTAATTTAGAATTAATTCGTTAGCGACATGAATAGTGATTTCGCTAGGCATAATCATTTAATTGCGTCGCAACGGAAAATTCGTTAATTTAGAATTAGCGAACCCGAGCCCGGGAGTGTTTGCGAGCACATTCGCATTTCAAATGCGGCACGCAAGTCACATCAATCGTCAATCAAGTGATAGATGTCTTTCACTTTGAATGATTGACACCATGTCACTATTCAAGATTGATGGTGCTAGTTGGCAAGCTTTAATGCTTGACTTTTGAAAAGAGAAAAATTGGTATATGGTAAATTGATTTTAGAAATCAATGATCTAATACACATTTTCCTTTCTCTCTCTTTGGTTCACGAAATTGGAGCCAAAATCCTCTTCTTCTCTCTCGGCCAACATGCCATTTTCTTCTCAAAACTTACTGGTTTGAGCGTGAGAATGGAGGAGAAGCAAGGTGATTTTTGCGGCAAAATTACCGAGTGCTAGCACGCTATCGGAATCACACGAAGGTGATAGAGAAACCCACTCGTGTGCATGGAATACCATTCGAGAAGCTAGGAGCTTGGAGGAGGACTAAAGCCGAAAATGGAGCACCAAATTTCAGTGGACTGCCGAGCTTACAGGAGGGCATAAACCAGATTTTGTGTTGTCCATCGCATCGCTCAACAGCTCGATGTAAGTATTCCGCAACTTCTCGTTGTATTCACCGTAGAACTCCAACAATGGTATCAGAGCGTTGTTAAAAGCATGAAACCGATTTAGGGCTTAAAATTGGGTAAAATGTATTTGAGCATGATTTAATTAAATTGGATGTTTGAGTATGCTTAAATCATGTTGAATTGAAGATTGATTGGATCAATTTCATGAAAAATGGTTTGGAACAATTTTGTCCAAAATGTTAGGCTTGGCCGAAAATACATGATGCCCTAATTGTCTTGGATTTTTTGATTTTGATTCATTGGATGAGTTGGAAATCATTGGGAATGTTGATTTAATGTTG
>SKCR01005932.1:0-70366 GCA_019454045.1 Zanthoxylum bungeanum | reverse complement strand
CTAAACTTGCCAACAACCCAAGTGTCTCACTACAATCAAAAACACACAAGAACAATTCTAGATTTTCAGAAAGTGGCATAAAAACTCTAAAATGACAACTTATCATTCTTTAACAAAAATTAAACATCAATAACAATTATTAAGCTCAAAAGATTTATCATTCATACATGCATGCTTTCTTCCCAACAAGCTTCCAACAAGTAAATCTCATATTCAAGAGAAGAAAAATAAAAAACACATCTCATATATTCATACAAAGGAAGGGAAACAATTTCTTATTAAAGAATTAAGAAAACTTACCTTAATTTTCAAATCCTTAAGAATCATTTGATTTTATTTTTCCTCAAATTTTCTCTTTCTAAGGGTTTACTATTTGAGTTTTTGGTTTCCTTAGAGAAGCAAATGAAAAACCCCTTTATCACTACAAGAATTAGACCATTTAGCGTCGAATTATTTCGACGCCATAAGTGACGATTTCGACGCAAATTAATTTAGCGTCGAAAAAATTAGACGCAAACAATGGACGATAAAATGTCGACGAAAACCACTTTTAAGCGTCGAAATAAATAACTGCGACGCTAAAAAACAGTATTCTGCGTCCAAGTTATTTCGACGCTAAAGTAAATTGTTCGACGCTATATTGTATATTTGGCGACGAAATATATCGACGCAAAAATCTCACTTTTAACCGTCGAAATGTGTCGACGCTAACGTATATTAAAAAAGTATTATATGTAAGCTTACAGCGACCATTGTTGTTACTATTAGCGTCGAAATGTTTCGACGCTAAAAGTGAATTTTAGCGTCGACACTTGTCGAGGCTAACGTATATTAAAAAAGTATTATATGTACGCTTACAGCGGCCATTTTTGATACTATTAGCGTCGAAATATTCGACGCTAAAAGTAAAAAATTTATTTTTTTAAAAATTAGTAATTTACTTATTTTTTGGTCTAAAATATTTAATTTAGTTGAAAAAAAATGTAATTAATGACGAAATATTATATTGAAATTTGTTTTAGAAAAAAGAAATATTATATTAAATTTATTTGTTCAAAATGTTTATACAAAACCAAATATAAAATTAATTGCTACTGTGATGGAGGGACGCTCGAGCCCGATGCACCATAACTCATTGAGGCCTCGAACATCTGACGGAAAGCCAGCAGTTGCTGTTCCAACTGCTCCATCTTCTTCTCGTGGTCCACCGTGACCTGTATAGCTTCTCCTTAGTCTGTTGCAGCTCGTCTCGGGTGCTGGCTAACTCGTCTCGAAGAGATACATTGTCCGAATTACCACTATTGCGTGCAGATGACGTTGGCTTCTTACGAGTGCCAAGACCAACGTTGTAAGCTGTCTGATTCTTGAAAACCAATTGCGACAGCTGCTCATCTGGTATGGGGTCGGTCCCTGTCTCCTGAGTTTGATGTTGGAGTTCCATCATTTCGTTCTGTTTCAAAAAATAAGTTAATATTAGAATTTGAGAAAAAAATTAACATATATAATATTAATTATTTTATTTTAAAAATGAAACTTACATAGCAGCGTTCGGCTTCTTCATTTATCCATTTCTTCTTGTCATTGTAATGCGTCACACGGAAAAAATCTGGAAATGATTGCACCTCACCTGTGTTACTCTGTATAAACATAAATAAATTCAATATTATTCCAGATAGTAAAAACAATTAACTGTTAAATTTTACGTTAGGATATATTTACCTCAGAATGTTCGGCACGATGTTGGATAAATGGCTTCGAACCTGCACGGTGGTTAAAACGCAAGTGACTTCGATTTTCCCCATTTGCGTGACATTTATCCTGTATTCACCAACACTGTAAGTACCGAAAACAAAGACAATTATAAATTTCCGTTTATTTCAAAATTTACCTCGTGTTTTTTGCTAGACCAAAGCTCACATAAGAATGTCCAATCTTGTTCCTCTATAAAATCAGGCTTGTGTTGTGGAGCATTTGAAGGTCCATGTTCGTCGAATATTGGTTCAGGACTTTTGTTCTATAATCTTTATAACTTTTCCCCATGTGGTAGTCAATATATTGTTGGACATTCACTTGGGTCAGATCGAACTCGAACCATTCCTACATGAAAATTCGAGTAAAAATAAGTATCAAATAAAAATGTAAATAACAAACAATATCGAAACTTACAAGTAGCGAAGGGAATAGCTGGTTCATTTTTGTCTCCTACGGTATCTTTCTCCAAGATACGTAGTTTTGGGGAGCTTCATATCGAGCTGTAGCTCCTATGGCTGTATTAAACGCTGAATTATGTTGTCCGACTTGAGTGTGTGTCATCATCTGATATCTCTATCCGAATACGGCCGTGAGCCTTGACGTACTTAGCCAACCCCAGGCCACGGGTGCGTCCTCGACCCTTCACTGTACTGGACTCACCTGTGCTAGCAGAGAAATCACCAGGGCCAGTTGCCTTTGTTGATGTAGATGGAGTCGCGGTAGCCCGTTTGCGATTGCCGGTGCCATCTGCAAAACCCGTCGCATTAGCGTCATCAAATTCCAAAGTTCTTATACATATACATACATATCCATACAAGTCAATACAACTTAACAAAAGCGCTTATCACATCGAATGCTCACTTTCGTAAGTTTCGAATTCCAAAACACATACAAACATTCCAAAACACATACTATATAGACTATATGAACTTTCGAATTCCAAAACACATACAAACATTCCAAAACACATACTATATATACTATATGAACTTTCGAATTCCAAAACACATACAAACATTCCAAAACACATACTATACTATACGAAGTTTCGAATTCCAAAACACATACTGTACTAAATGGACGACGAAGTTAAACGGAAAACAATCGGGGCTGCCTGTTCTGCCCAGAATTCTGCCAGTCCCCGTCCCTTTAATTCGTCGATCATCATCTTCATTCATTATCATATTCGTCCCTCTAATTTCGACAAAATCATCATCAAGCATCAACAATAATCATCAACATTCATCAACAAAATCATCAACAATCATCAACAAAATCATCAACAATCATCAACAACAATCATCATCAACAAGCATCATCATAACAATAATCATCATCATTCATCATCACAAGCATCATCGACAAGCATCATCAACAATAATCATCAACAAGCATCATCATAAACAATAATCATCATCATTCATCATCAAGCATCAAATAAAATTAAAAAGTGAGACTCACCTTAAATTTGTTGCTTGCAATGTGTATAAGCCGAGAATTGCAGGAGAATGTAAGGTTGGGCGAATTTGGGTCGTTTGCGCAGAAGAGAAGAGGTCTTTGGTTTTATGGATTTGAACGACATTTAGCGTCGAATTTACAGTCTTTTAGCGTCGAAAAATTCGACGCTAATAATTAGGCGGTCAATTAAAATTTAGGGTTATTTTTCCGGGAAATAAATTTTCATATTAGCGTCGAATAACAATATTCGACGCTAATATAACCTTTAGCGTCGAAATAAATTCATTTTAGTGTCAACAATTCCGACGCTAAAAAATTGGCGGTTTATTAAAAATTTTGGGTTATTTTTCCGGGAAATTTAAGACATATAGCGTCGAATAATTTCGACGCCAAATGTAAGACATTTGGCGTCAAGTTATATTTCGACGCTAAATGTGTATCATTAAAAATAAAAATTGAAAACAAATATATCATAGTTATACTATTAATCATTACGTTAATATTTCAATCATATCTAAAGCGTAATTAAAATCAACAACCATACATTAATCCATATAAATTATTCATCCATTACAAAATACTGTAACTTCATAATTAATCACTATTATCGTCGGTATTTGAGGATTCGTGACTGGAATCGAAGTCATCTTCAGTGTCAAATTGTTCTTCACTTGCTACTTCAACGCTCACTTCAGAATGAGGAATTAGCTCAACGTCTGTATTAGCTAGAGTTAATGTGATATTTTCAGGAACGTTGACAGTTGGTCCAACAAATATCTGTTCAGGAACTTCAAAATTGTCCGAGACTTCTTTTGTTTCATCTGATATGTCAACTCTATCTTTCTCCTGCGTGTCCCAAATGGCCCTATGTTGTAACTTTTCTACCACCATCCATCCAGTTCCTAACTTAAGATCAGGTATATATATATCACTGAACGTGCTTGCGTACAAAAAATGTATGGATCATTCTTGTACCAACAACGTTGAACATTAATTGACGTAAGATGATTACTAACTTGAATTCTCCTCTTTCTGGCATTAGTGTCAAACCACTTACATTGGAATAGCACAGTATGTCGTCTGGGTCGATATATGAACTCAATGACCGATTGCAATACGCCGTAGAAGTCAATTACATCTGAGCCGTGTTCTCCTTGGACTACAATTCCAGAATTTTGAGTCACATGATTAACATCTCGCTGTTCGGTATGAAATCTAACTCCGTTGACAATACATCCACTGTACTCATACGCCTACATTTGAGGCCCATAAGCCAAAGAAACCAACGAGGATTGCGAGTCCAATTGACCATTTTCCACTTGATTAATAATCTGACAATGAAATATATGTGTTAATATAACAAACTGAAATGTCTAATGTTAGGATCAAAATAAATAAAAAATATTATAACTTACAGTTGTCTCAAACCATTTAGGAAATTCTTTTTTGTGGGTTTCATCAACATTATGGTCACCACCAATTTGTAGCATTGTTAGATGTTGCCTACAATAAATTATCACGGTTAATGTATGGAAAAAATTCAGTAATGATGCACCAGAAAAACTTACATTAAATACGGTTGCACTTCATCACAATTACTCATATAAACCAATGCGCACGTTGAACTTCCTGACGGGTTAGTAATTTGACACCTACTGCCCCAAATGGTCTGTAATTTTGACGGAACACTGTGATCTCTTGGCTATTACTTGCATCTCCATCATAATTTCGTGGCCGACGATTTGAAATGAGTTTCAATATTCTGCATGTACATCGAACAAATGTTATTGCTTCATTTTATAACAGCTTCAGCTATTGAACCTTCAGGTCGTGCTTGTGTTTTGACATATTGTTTGTAATCTCCCAAAGCTCTGCAGATATGACAACAAGTTTGCATTAACACTAAATTCTATGCACAAAAAAAACGGTTACAAATTTTCTTATATAAAACTGTATATATATATATATAATATAGTACCTCTCAATGGGATACATCCATCTGTAATGGACAGGACCTCCCTTTCTAGCTTCATCCGGTAAATGCACAGCCAGATGTACCATGACATCAATCAAAGAAACGGGTGGCAAAATTCGCTCCAGCTTGCATAGGATTATCACGATTCCTCGCTCAAGGTCGTCAATAACAGATGTGCTTAATGTCCTCTGACACAATGTTAAAGAAGCCACATAGATCAAGTACGGCGTCGCATACATTCGGGGGGAGATAAGGTCGAATGCCAACAGGAAGGAGAATCTCGAGCAGCACATGACAATCGTG
Organism: Zanthoxylum bungeanum; assembly: GCA_019454045.1. Lineage (NCBI taxonomy): Eukaryota > Viridiplantae > Streptophyta > Magnoliopsida > Sapindales > Rutaceae > Zanthoxylum > Zanthoxylum bungeanum. The sequence continues at coordinate 64,878 of SKCR01005932.1, read as the reverse complement.
ACTCTTTAATCCCGTTATTGTATCATCTCTGACCCAACGCCCAATATTGGATGCATAATTATCAGGGAATTTAACCATTTTCAGCCAATCACAGAATGATTTTCTCTCCGATTGATTGAGCACATAACTAGCAGGAGGCTTAATAAACCTCGAGAGGAGTCTTGTAAATGCAATTCACTGCGAATTCTAAGATCTTGTAGGTCCAATCTAGCATTTACAGTGTCTTTTGTCTTACACGGAATATTGAATAGTGTACCCACTAAACTCTCACAAATATTTTTCTCTATATGCATTACATCCAAATTATGTCGCAAACTCAGAGTCCCCCAATATTCTAACTCAAAGAAAATACTTTTTCCTGTCCAATTCAACTCTTCAGGTAACCGTTTTCGATTTTTATCTCTATTATTAGGAGTTTACCTGGTGTGCTGTCTTTGAGATGTTGATGTTAGCAAAGTATGTCAAATGCAGACAATCGATTGGGCTTACTCTGAGGTTCATGTTGCCCGTTAAATAATTTACTCCTCCGCCAAGGATGACTCGACTCAAGAAATCTCCTGTGCCCCGTGTATCTGATTTTATTCCGTAATCGTTGCGAAGGTGTATGATCCGCACAAACTGGACATGCCATGTATCCCTTAGTGCTCCATTCAGATAATGAACCATAGGCTGGAAAATCATTAATGGTCCATAATAATGCGGCATGCATCTGAAAATACTGCTCTGAAGCTGCATCATAGGTATGCACACCCACATTCCATAATATTTGTAACTTCTCGATCAATGGTCTCAAGTAAATATTTATATCTTTACCAGGTGAACGTGGACCAGGGATAAGCAATGACATAAACATGAACGGATCCTTCATACATTTCCATGGAGGTAAGTTATATGGAATGACAATAACGGGCCAGATGCTATAAGAGTTGTACATATTCCCAAATGGGTTAAAACCATCAGAGGCAATACCTAACCTGACATTACGGGGGTCCTCAGCGAAACGGGGTACATGTCATCAAATTCCTTCCATTCGGTTCCGTCCGCAGGATGTCTAAGTATGCCCTCCGGACCGATCCTCTTTTCATGATGCCACATCATATCAGTCGCTGTGTGTCGTGACATGAACAATCTCTGCAGCCTGGGCGTTAAAGGGAAATATCGCAATATCTTTTGAGGCACTTTCTTCCCCATACCACGGACTTTGTACTGACTTTCACCACATATCGGACAATGTTCAAGTGATTCATACTCGGCACGAAATAATACACAATCAAACTTACAAGCATGAATGGATTCATACCCCATTCCCAGATCACGCAATATTTTATTTGCCTCGTAATACGACTTAGGCAATTCGCTTCCAACCGGTAACATTTGGGCCAGTAACTCTAACATCATATCGATACTTTTGTTGGTCATTCTGTTGATCACTTTAATGTGTAATAATTTCACAACGAAATTCAAGATCGACATTCTAGCACCTTCGAATGGAATTTTTTTTGCCTCATCAAGTAGTTCACTAAATAAATTTTGATCATTTCCACTTAACACTGACATGTCGCCACTAACACTATGACCAAGTTGTGGACCTTGTAAGTCATGCAAATATCGGCGATCTCATCGTTTGCAGGTTGATTGTAACTACTGCTCCCTTCACCGACATCATAAAACCGTGACTGAGAATGATACTGCTCACCGTGATAAATCCACGTACGGTAAGTTGGTGATATTCCTGGCATGTATAATGATTATGAACTTCATCTAACCGCTTCCTTTTCCTATTCAAACAATTTGCACATGGACAACGAACACGACCTTCTGCATCAATGTGTTGCTTTGCGACTTCCATAAACTCAGACACTCCATTACGATATTCAACACTCAATCTATCCAGAGAGCTCATCCAATTTCTATCCATTTCAGCAGAATACCTAAATATAATAATATAATTATTAGATATCATTTTACAGTAATCAACATTACTAATTCAGTAATACTTAATTTAAGCATATATATATATATATTTGGTGATAAATTAAATAGTTTACAAAAAAAATTATATTTTATTAATTAATATACTTACTCTACATATATGAATCATAAATCACTAACAAACAACATATATAATCATAAAAATTGAAAATAATAAAGAAATATGAAAGAATAATTACCTTATCGGAAATTGATTACAATTTTATTGAAAATTTTTAGGAGAGATGTGATGGCTGTAGAGGAGAAATTCTCAGATTTCAGAGGATGAAAATGAAGAGAATGAGAGAAAAAAACAGAGGGGGAGAAGGGTTGGTGACCATCTGCATTTAATCTATCTTTAGCGTCGAAACCGTTTTGTCGACGCTAAATATCAACAATTAGCGTCGAATTTAATTTAGACGCGAAAGAATAAAGGATCTGTCGGTGGAAGCTTCATAACTCTTTAGCGTCGAAAATATTTTCGACGCTAAAAGTATTATTTTTGGCGTCGAATATTCAAATTCGACGCTAATTGTGTACGTTATTAGCGTCGAAACCGTTTTTTTCGACGCTAAACATAATACTTGTAGCGTCGAATTTAATTTAGACGCGAAAGAGTCAGGGATTTGTCGGTGGAAACTTTATAAACCTTTAACGACGATATATGTTCGACGCTAAAAGTATATGTGGCGTCGACACCTTTTTTCGACGCTAAAAGTGTAATATTTGGCGCCAAAAATTATTGCAATAATATAATTATTCAGCGTCGAATACCATTCGACGCTAAAGTTCTGTTTTAGCGTCGAAATATGTTTTCGACGCTAAAAAATTAATATTCTGCGTCGAAATTTTATTCCGTCGCTAAAAATATGACATAAGCGTCGAAAATGATTTTCGACGCTAAATCTCACTTTTAGCGTCGAATATGTTTTCGACGCTAAATATTTGGACGCTAAAAGCCATAATTCTTGTAGTGTATTTATAGTGGAGTGGCCAAATTTTGGGCATTGTCACAAGGGAAAAATAATTTTTATTTTCAAAATAATTTTAAAAAACAAAAATACATAATCCAACTAATACAAAAATAAAGACCACTTGTCTCCATTTAATATATAACACATGACATAATAAAAAAATGACATATTCTTATATATAAAAAATACATTGAATTAGTTAATTAATTAATTAACCTTTTAATCAATTAATTCATTTAATTTAAACAATAATGTATTTATACAATTACATCAGATGATAAAATACATTCATCCATGGTCTGTAGCTTGTAGGCTCATCTCCCGACAATTTTGTGACGAGATATGGACCTTCCCAATTTGGTCCAACTTTCCATCTCCAACTTCCTTTGTGTTCTGAAACACTCTTCGTAGGACCCAATCTCCTTCGTTGAAAGTCCTACACCTGACGTTTTTGTCAAAGTACCTGGCCATCCTCTGTTGATGAGCAGCCAGTCGAATGGAAGCTCAGTCCCTTATTTCATCAATCGTGTCGAGATTGAAATTCATCAGCCGCTGATTATTTTCTTCGTTGAGCCATTGGAAGCGTGGGGACGGGATGGCTTCTTCAGTTGGGATCACTACTTCCGTTTCAAATGCCAGGGCGAAAGGAGTTTCGCCTGTTGAAGAGCGTGTTGGAATTGTCTAAGCTTCCCAAGATCATTTCAAGCATTGAAAATACATGTGAATACAATCAACGAAGTTGCGGAATACTCACATCGATCGGTTAAGCGACGTGGTGGACAACAAAAACTGATTTTCTGCTTTCCTTCATGCTCGACAGTGAGCTGCAGTCCCTCTCCAAGATTCGGCCATGTGAGATCCTCCATCAAGCTCCAAGCTTTGTTAAATGATCCCAAGCTCATGGTGGACTTCCCTATCACCTTCGCATGTCTCTTTGAGTGCTAGCTCTTGGTGTTTTTACCAAAAAAACATCACATTTTTGCTTCCATTTGCTTTCGGCAGTAAGCCAAAACCAGAAGAAAAATTCAACCCTAGGCGTGAATGAGAGGGAGTGAAGGAGAGAGAGTGAGTTGTTTGTGTTGGTTGCCAAAAAGTGTATCTAATACTCTTTTGAATTAATTAAAATTGATTTACCAAAAGTTGTAAAAGCTTTCAAAAAGTCAACAAGTTTTGGAGCCAAAATTTGGCAATTAATCCAACCACTTCCATCAACTATTCACATCACTCAATCAATCAAGTGACCAATTGTCACATCACTCAAAGTGACTAATGATTTGACGTTTGATGCGACTAGCGATTTGACGCTTGATTTGACTTGCGTGCCGCACTCGAATTCGAAATGCGAATGCGCTCGCAAACAATCTCGCACTCGGGTTCGCTAATTCCAAATTAACGAATTTTCCGTTGCAACGTAATTAAATGATTATGCCTAGCGAAATCACTATTCACGTCGCTAACGAATTAATTCTAAATTAACTCGTTCGCCCGCATTAAAATCTAATTTCAATTCCGCGTCGAAATCCAATTTCGTATAATATATCAAATATATTATTTTATCGATTAATTCCAAATTAATTGCTATCTCTCTTTAATTGATATTTTATCCCAGATAAAATATCTCCGCAATTAATCCCAGATCAATTTTCTCTCTCATCCAATTAATCCCAGATTAATAAAGTGTGAGTCATACGTCATCGGTGAATCTTCGGGAAGCGACCCATGAGATCCCCGGATATGTTGGCAGTAAATTCGGTCATCGGACTATCCGAACACGTAAGTACCAAGTACTACGTTTTACCGATTTACAAGACAAGGTTGGCTTCTAGCAAAGCGCCATGCCTTCCCAATTCTCCAGAAATATCCTTACAGGAATATAAGATCTATATCAGGCGTAGTATACATAGTATTGCATATTTCGATCCATTATCGAATGTCACGTGCTAGGCCTGGGGCTGGAATTGTGTCTGCCCTGTATGAAGCACATGTCGGATGTCTGGTAACTAGTCTCTATAATCGGATAAAATGGATAAACATGACCTTGTCATTTTATCCCGATGACTGCAGTACATAAGAGAACCAATTCCGTATCCTATGTGACCATCATCTCCACTATGACTGGAGTGATATTTTCGTCTTGACATCACACCCAACACACTACGATTCTCAATATACCCAGTAGAGGCGTACACAGAACCTGTTAAAGCCCTGGATGACCAAAACCAAAGTATATTGATTGTCGCAAGTATTAGCGGTGCAAGTCTCAGGTTAAGACCAAATACACCTACCCTGATTTCAGACTTCCATAGACACATAGTCATACTACCAATGGAATTCCGAGGGGGTCTATCCAGAGCGAAGCTGTTTCCCGTACCATCGGTAAAACACAACCTCCTATTACACTTGCATGAGCATCCTATACTCAAATATATGAGAACTATGACGTTGTGCCCTCACAACGCGCACAAATGTAATACTAGTCTTTTACGCATTTATCGATGTCCAATCTCAATAATACTCTGACTAGGGATATTTAATGATTTATCCTTTATGGACTGATACTGTCTCTTATCATCTCAATCCAGGAACAAATCAAAAGGACCTCCTATCATTTATATATCTTGGTGATCTAATCACAAATGATAAGAGAGCAATCTCCTTTGTCACATAGTTAATTTGTACAACAACACCATGATCTGTACAAATAGTGACGCTATGGGTCATAATTGTCCAACAATCTCCCACTTGGCCTATAGCCAGTCACTCAAGTGTCTAACACCCGAACTATATACGGTTGGCTCAAACTGCTGAGAAAAGGCTTTCGTCAGCGGATTTGCATGATTATCATCTGATGTGATTTATTCGATCATCACATTACCACGATGTATGATCCGAATGAATCAGATGAATATCGAAGTATGTATTTGGATCGTTGATGAGACCATGAATTCTTTAGCTGTGCTGTAGCTTAGCTCAGCTGCTAACAGAACTATATCTAATCTAATTAGATTTGTTATCGACCCAGAAGGCTTCTATTGCCGCCTCAGCTGCAGCAATAACCCGCATTGTTGTTATTCGGTAACAGTATCTTGCTTGGAAGATTTCCAGCTCACTGTTCCGTTATTCATACTGTATAGTACCGTTTGCGACTTATAGTCGTTATTATCGGTTTGGAAACTTCCAGTAGTGATCCCAGTCACTTCAAGTTCTCCTTCTCCATAGTTTAAGACAACATCCTTAGTTCTCTAAGAAACTAAAGGATGTTCTTAATATCAATCCAGTGACTATCACTTGGATTGGCCTGATTGTGAATCCATATGCTCAAAGTGTTGGAATTGTCTAAGCATCCAAAGATCATTTCAATCAATGAAAATAACATGCGAATACATCACAGAGGTGCTGAATACTCACAATGATCGGTTGAGCGACGCGGTGGACAACAAAAATCGTTCTGCCCTCTCCTCCAAGTCACGGCAATGGCTGATTTGGTCTCCACCATTTTCGGCATTTTGGTCCTCCATGAAAGCTCCAAGCTTTGTGATGAAATCCCAAGCTCACTGGTGGGTTTCCCTATCACCTTCGTAAGACCCAAATGTGTGCTAGCACTCTTGATTTTTGCCACAAAAATCAATCAATTAATTCTCTTCATTCTCGGCAGTAACAGAACCAGAAGAAAGAAAAACAGCAGCCCTTGGGCATTTTTTTTGGAGAGAGATGAAGAAGAAAAGAGAGAAAAGTGAGTTGTGTGATGGTTGGTAAGAAAAGTGTATTTAATAAACAATTATTTTATTTTCCAAAATCAATTAATGATTTCAAAAAATCAAAACAAATACCAAACATTTAAAATATATTAAATGTCTATCATGCCATCACACTTGAGTGTATTACACTCCACCATCAACTCACATCACTCATTCAAATTGTCACATCACTCAAAGTGACATGTGATTTGACGTTTGATGTGACTAATGATTTGACGCTTGATTTGACTTGGGTGCCGCACTCGAATTCGAAATGCGAATACGCTCGCAAACAATCCCGGGCTCGGGTTCGCTAATTCCAAATTAACGAATTTTCCGTTGTGACGTAATTAAATGATTATGCCTAGCGAAATCACTATTCATGTCGCTAAAGAATTAATTCTAAATTAACTTGTTCGCCCGAATTAAAATCTAATTTCAATTACGCGTCGAAATCCAATTTCGTTTAATATATCGAATATATTAATTTATCGATTAATTCCAAATTAATCGTTATCTCTCTTTAATTGATATTTTATCCCAGATAAAATATCTCCGTAATTAATCCCAGATTAATTTTCACTCTCATCTAATTAATCCCAGATTAACTAAAAGTGCGAGTCATACGTTATCGGTGAATCTTCGGGAAGCGACCCATGAGATCCCCAGATATGTTGGCAGTAAATTCGGTCGTCGGACTATCCGAACACGTAAGTACCTAGTACTACGTTTATACCGATTTACAAGACAAGGTTGGCTTCTAGCAAAGCGCCATGCCTACCCAATTCTCCAGAAATATCCTTACAGGAATATAAGATCTATATCAGGCGTAGTATAAATAGTATTGCGTATTTCAATCCATTATCGGATGTCACGTGCTAGGCCTGGGGCTGGAATTGTGTCTGCCCTGTACGAAGCACATGTCGGATGTATAGTAACTAGTCTCTATAATCGGATAAACATGACCTTGTCATTTTATCCCGATGACTGCAGTACATAAGAGTACTAGTACCGTATCCTACGTGACCATCATCTCCATATGACTGAAGTGATACTTCCGTCTTGACATCACACCCAACACACTACGATTCTCAATATACCCAGCAGAGGCGTACACAGAACCTGTTAAAGCCCTGGACGACCAAAACCAAAGTATATTGATTGTCGCAAGTATTAGCGGTGCAAGTCTCAGGTTAAGACCAAATACACCTACCCTGATTTCAGACTTCCATAGACACATAGTCATACTACCAATAGAATTCCGAGGGGGTCTATCCAAAGCGAAGCTGTTTCCCGTACCATCGGTAAAACACAACCTCCTATTATATTTGCATGAGTATCCTATACCCAAATATATGAGAACTATGTCGTTGTGCCCTCACAACGCGCACAAGTGTAATACTAGTCTTTTACGCATTATCGATGTCCAATCTCGATAATACTCTGACTTGGGATATTTAATGATTTATCCTTCGTGGACTGATACTGTCTCATATCATTCTCAATCCAGGAACAAATCATAAGGACCTCCTATCATTTATATATCTTAGTGATCTAATCACAAATGATAAGAGAGCAATCTCCTTTGTCACATAGTTAATTTGTACAACAACACCATGATCTGTACAAATAGTGATGCTATGGGTCATAATTGTCCAACACAAAGCGTATGAGACACCAGGTCGCGTACATTTTTCAATGTACGATTTCTCGGAAGTATTTGAAAGCCAAGCTTTCACCGATAATTTTATGGGAATATCATTTCCAAGAAATGACATATTATCATTATTTATATGACATTATTGTCAGTGCGCTCCCACTAACCTCCTTATATACACAAGAATCATTTCGTTTTGAAGTAAATCATAAACTATTATGATTACATCAAAACGATAATTCCAAGAACCTAATGCTTGCTTCAATCCAAACATGGATCGAATAACCTGCAAACCTTGTTTGCTAGTTTTGATACGACAAAACCGACAGGATATTGTAAACATCCTCCAAAAGGTTTCCATTTAAGGAAAGCGATTTTCCCGTTCAGCTGTCATATTTCATAAATAAAACATGCACATTAGCAAGCATTATCCAAATGGATTTACCGTGGCAACAGGTAAAAGGTTTCATCGTAATCAACACAATGTTGATAACGATACCTTTCCGCTAAAAGCCTAGCTTTATACATTGGTATGTTGCCATTCATGTATGTCTTCCTTGAAGACTTATAGTACCAATAGGCACATGCCTTGCGGTACATCAACTAGTGTCTAAATATAGTTGGTATACATGGAATCCATTTCGGACTCATGACACTTTGTCATAATAGGGAGTCGATACCTTGTATCACTTCCTCATACGTAGTTAGTTGGTATACCTCAATAGGATTAACATCTTTATAAGATGAGATCAGAAACCCATACCCCAGGTTGTTTTCGATTCTCTCCGACTTACGTGGTTCTTGTGTATTCGAAGATTACTGGTATAGTTTCATCCTTGATGAACTATTTGTGTTCCAATAAGGATCGGTGCCTGGAATAGTATTACTCTGATTTTCATCGAGTTTTACTTTCCTCCCACTTACCACTGCATATAGGTATTCCTCTTAGGAAAACCGCATAGTGAGCAACAATTAAATTGTTCTCTTGTGAGTTGTATAAGTACTATACTTTGGTATCCCTAGGATAACCTACGATTGACACTTATCCTATTTGGGTTTTAGTTTGGTATCATCCAAACATATGCCTATCATACCCAATTTTTCAGGAATGAGAAAACCCAGTTTCTTTCCTCTTCATATCTAATATGATATCTGTCAAACAATTTTTATGGAACCTTATTCAAAATAAGTTCTGCACTGTTTATGCGTATCCGTTGAAGGAAATGGTAGCTTAGAGCGACTCATAATTAACCTTATTATGTCCAACAAAATTCGGTTACTCTCAGTTCGGACACACCGTCAAAATGACGTGTTCCAGGAGGAGTCCTCATTGAAAGAATACTATACTCTTTCAAGTATATTAGAAACTTATTGCTTAAGTATTTTCCATTACGGTCTAACCGTGACGGTATACTACTTTAGCCGATCTGTTGTCTATTTCGTGTCGAAACTCTAAAAGTTTCCGATTTGTGTTTCAAAAGAAACACATAACCATAACGCGATGCCACATCCATAAAGGTCACGAAATATTCATATCCATCTCTAGCCTAGCTAGACATGGGCCCACTTACTTCACTATGAACTAGGGCTAACAGATTGGTGGCACTGGCACTTTTACCGAGTAAGAAATGTTTTAGGCACTTTGCCCAATAAACTAGATTCGTAGACTTTATTTGAATAGGATCAAATATGTCCTAGTACCCACTCTTCAAAAGTGTGGATATACGATTCTTGTTTAATTGTGTCCCAGACATCAATACCACAAATTAGTTTCAACTGATCAAATCATTTTGAGCTATTTGTTTGCCATGTTCTATATATGAGATATATTTATATTCAAAATATAAATTCTGTTATTCACATCTAATGTGTTTATCTCAATATCATCTTTATATAATAAAACACTTTAGTGTTCTAGAATATAAAGGTAAATCCGCAACAGATTAAACACTGATATAGAGATAATGTTTCTAGTCAAACTAGTTACACTATAACAGTTTCCAAATTTAGGTACAAACCCGAGGGTAGTTCCTAACATAGGTATCTACGGTTGAAACAGTGATTTTCGTTCCGTTTCCAATTCGCAGATAAATCTCTATGGAAGTCAGTATCCTGCTTAAAGTAGATTCTGAACACCAGTACATATTTATGTATCACACTAAGTATTTAAAATCCAATTTTAATACTAGTAGTGAACATAGTTATGACAATCATATCTGAAGTCAGAGCCTAGCTCTGTCTGCTTTTCCTTCATGTCTGCTTTGTCTAAACGGCAGTCACGCTTCAGTGATCCCGTTTGCCACAATTTAGGCAGACATTTTGGGATATGTCTTTTATCTTCCCAGAAGATTATAATGATTTTGCCTTTGCCCTTTTCACATTCCAGTAGCCTTTGGCCAAGCCTCGGGTTTCTAGAATATCGAAGTAAGGTGCGCCTTGTGCTACTTGCCTTATTGCAAACTTTGACTTTGTCTCATTGAGAATAACCATTAACTCTCCAAGAGTTTACTATTGCAATATAGTACTTCTAAGATCTAAAAATTAGATTTATGAAAAATCCTTCAATTTCTTTATCATACTTTAAGGATCTAACCCTTAGTTCTGACAAAGAAATTAAGGAGCCTATTTGACAAGTTTAATGGATTAAGCATTAAAGTTATCATCACATGAATCTTCCAAAGACCATGCTCTACTATTTGCTTAACTCCGGGCTTAGGCCTAATATGTTATTTTATCAAATAAAGTAACTTATTATTTTCCAGGACCATCCTGAAATTTTATTCCCAATTTGAAAATTAAACAATTTAAATACATTTTCCCTAGATTATGTTTTAAATGTCAATCTTTCAATTTTATCTTGATTCTAATAGTCCAACTATTTAATCAACGATTTAGGTACAATTTATTATAATGATTATTATAGTCCAACTATTTAATCAACTATAATTAATTAAATCAAATATATTGATTATTATAATCCAATTATATAATCAAATATAAATGAATAGTTTGAATACAGTCCAACTGTTTTATTAAAACAACGATTAAATATTAGTCCAACTAACATTTAATTTATTTGACGAATGATATTTGATTGAGCGCGTATGACAAGTAATTAAACGAATATTTCAAATTCAATTCTTGCCTCCAACTATTTATCAACAAATTGTATGATAATTAACTAGGTAGATCTCTAAGATCAATTGGATCCAATCCAATTCCTAGATTCAGTAGGGGGACATCCAAGTCCGAAACATATATCTTATATATGCCAATATATCCAATATATTGTCTAACCTTTTTCCTCTGAATCAACTAAGCCTTGGCTTTGGCACAACAAACTTAGTGATCCCAGTTAAGCGTGACACATTGACCATGGAAAGCTTCATAATCAATGTCGATGGACAAGAAGTGGTCTTGACTTTGGCCAACAAACCACAACTTGGACAAGACACCAATATGGAACAAAGCCTTCGTGATTCAAACACATCATCGACGGACAAAGGTCTTGACTTGGCCAACAAACCAATGCCAGTCTTGGATCTTGAGTAAGAATCACTCAATGGAAGGAAAAACGCTTAATATTTTGCGAGGGTTTTTCGCGTGTAAATTGGCAACCAATTTATTACCTTTGTTAAGGTCTCATCATCATACACCCTTAAACATGCATTCTAAATACATAATAAGGCGCATATAAATAAATAATAATGATATGCGGATGGATACTTTACACATTGATCCTAGATCAAATCTCTCACTTTCCTCTCTCCCGCTAGCACAAGTATTTACTTCTACCTGTTACACTACACTTCTAAAGAAACCTCATTCACATTGAGGGGAATATGTGAGAAGAGAATACAAAGAGTAAGGAGGTAATAAGGCTGGACACGCAGGTCCAATTAATAAATTCCAAATTTATTACAACAATTTCTAAAATTGCCCCACCCATCTGACATCCATCCGATATACATTATTCATGCATCGCAACCATGTATTCACACAAGCATGTTATCAATCAATCTAATTAAATTAATTAATCTGATAATTAATGACCATCCAATGTTCAAACAACAATTTGATTTTGCTCGAGTCAAACTCGTTTTGCGAATAAGTACTCAAAGTACGAATTCTTGAATTAAATTAAACTACAAAATTAAATCCAATTCAATTTGTATTTAATACTAATTCACTATTTAATTCCAAATTAAATACTACACTTTATTAATAAACCTTTTACGATTTAAATTCCAAATTTAATCGTTACGGGTCTCAAAGCCCAATTAACGTCCAACGTCAATTTAATTAAAGTCCAATGGGCTTTTAATTAATTTCTTTAAGGCGTGGACTTTTGGTCAACTCGGGTCAAACCCAATAACCAAAGTCCAATCAAAGAGTAACCCCATAAGCCCAGAAATCAATTTAGGCCCAATTAAACTTTAAAGATCCATTAGTCGCATTTGGGCTTTATGGAAGCGGTTTTGGGCCCAATTGGATCCAACCAATTTAGCCTAAATCTAACTTGGTACAACCAAGCCCAATTAGCCCATTTACAACATTAAAGCCCAAATCCAATTTAAGCCCATTTAATTAAACACAAAAATTCCAAATTCCATATTTAATTAAACTAAAGTGTATAACACAATTAATCACCCAAATCAATATTTCTAAAACATCAATTAGCCTAATTAATCATGCTTATTAAAAACAAAACATGTCCAACACATTTTATCAAAAAATCAAACCCAAACATGCTATCAAAGTCTCGGCTTTGGAGGGGATTTTCAAATCAATTCTGAATTCAATCCAATTAAATCCAAATTAACATTAAATCCATATTCCCAATTGATTCCAACTCATCCAATGAATCAAAAAATCAAAAATCCAAGACATTAGGGCATCATGTATTTTCGGCCAAGCCATAAAAATTAGGGAAAATTGTTCCAAACCATTTTTCTTGAAATTGATCCAATCAATCTTCAATTCAACAACATTTAAGCATACTAAATCATCCAATTTCATCAAATCATGCTCAAACACATTTTACCCAATTTTAACCCTAAAATATTTTCATGATCAACCTTGCTCTGATACCATTATTGGAATTGTCTAAGCTTCCCAAGATCATTTCAAGCATTGAAAATACATGTGAATACAATCAACGAAGTTGCGGAATACTCACATCGATCGGTTGAGCGACGCGGTGGACAACAAAAATGATTTTTTGCCTTCCTTCATGCTCGGCAGTGAGCTGCAGTCCCTCTCCAAGATTCGGCCATGTGAGATCCTCCATCAAGCTCCAAGCTTTGTTAAATGATCCCAAGCTCATGGGTGGACTTCCCTATCACCTTCGCATGTCTCTTTGAGTGCTAGCTCTTGGTGTTTTTGCCAAAAAAACATCACACTTTTGCTTCCCTTTGCTCTCGGCAGTAAGCCAAAACCAGAAGAAAAATTCAACCCTAAACGTGAATGAGAGGGAGAGAATGAGAGAGAGTGAGTTGTTTGTGTTGGTTGCCAAAAAGTGTATCTAATACTCTTTTGAATTAATTAAAATTGATTTACCAAAAGTTGTAAAAGCTTTCAAAAAGTCAACAAGTTTTGGAGCCAAAATTTGGCAATTAATTCCAACCACTTCCATCAACTATTCACATCACTCAATCAATCAAGTGACCAATTGTCACATCACTCAAAGTGACTAATGATTTGACGTTTGATGCGACTAGCGATTTGACGCTTGATTTGACTTGTGTGCCGCACTCGAATTCGAAATGCGAATGCGCTCGCAAACAATCTCGGGCTCGGGTTCGCTAATTCCAAATTAACGAATTTTCCGTTGCAACGTAATTAAATGATTATGCCTAGCGAAATCACTATTCACATCGCTAACGAATTAATTCTAAATTAACTCGTTTGCCCGAATTAAAATCTAATTTCAATTCCGCGTCGAAATCCAATTTCGTATAATATATCGAATATATTATTTTATCGATTAATTCCAAATTAATCGTTATCTCTCTTTAATTGATATTTTATCCCAGATAAAATATCTCCGCAATTAATCCCAGATCAATTTTATCTCTCATCCAATTAATCCCAGATTAATAAAGTGCGAGTCATACGTTATCGGTGAATCTTCGGGAAGCGACCCATGAGATCCCCGGATATGTTGGCAGTAAATTCGGTCGTCGGAATATTCGAACACGTAAGTACCAAGTACTACGTTTTACCGATTTACAAGACAATGTTGGCTTCTAGCAAAGCGCCATGCCTACCCAATTCTTCAGAAATATCCTTACAGGAATATAGTGATCTATATCAGGCGTAGTATAGGTAGTAATGCGTATTTCGATCCAGTATCGGATGATCACGTGCTAGGCCTTGGGCTGGAATTGTGTCTGCCCCGTACGAAGCACATGTCGGATGTCTGGTAACTAGTATCTATAATCGGATAAAATGGATAAACATGACCTTGTCATTTTATCCCGATGACTGCAGTACATAAGAGAACCAGTTCCGTATCCTACGTGACCATCATCTCCACTATGAATGGAGTGATACTTCCGTCTTGACATCACATCCAACACACTACGATTCTCAATATACCCAGCAGAGGCGTACACAGAACCTGTTAAAGCCCTGGACGACCAAAACCAAAGTATATTGATTGTCGCAAGTATTAGCGGTGCAAGTCTCAGGTTAAGACCAAATACACCTACCCTGATTTCGGACTTCCATATACACATAATTATACTACCAATGGAATTCCGAGGGGGTCTATCCAGAGCGAAGCTGTTTCCCGTACCATCGGTAAAACACAACCTCCTATTACACTTGCATGAGCATCCTATACTCAAATATATGAGAACTATGACGTTGTGCCCTCACAACGCGCACAAGTGTAATATTAGTCTTTTACGCATTTATCGATGTCCAATCTCGATAATACTCTGACTAGGGATATTTAATGATTTATCCTTCGTGGAGTGATACTGTCTCATATCATCTCAATCCAGGAACAAATCATAAGGACCTCCTATCATTTATATATCTTGGTGATCTAATCACAAATGATAAGAGAGTAATCTCTTTTGTCACATAGTTAATTTGTACAACAACACCATGATCTGTACAAATAGTGACGCTATGGGTCATAATTGTCCAACAGAGCGTACTCTCGTCCTGTATGACCACAACACTCCTGGAAGTTCGTCCGCCCACGTGCCTTTAGCCTTCTCTAACCTGTTCTTCAAAGTATTCAGGATCGTCTTGTTGGATGATTCGGCATGGCCGTTCGCTTGTGGGAAGCGTGGGGTTGAATGCTCAATTTTTGCCCCAATTCCTGCAGAAGTCTTGAAAGTGATGGCTGATGAATTGAGAGCCTTAATCAGTCTAAATTTCTCTTGGTATGCCGAACCGACAGATGATGTTCTTCCAAATGAAAGTTTGGGCCTCTTTATCACGTATTCTAACGAATGGTTCAGCTTCAATCCACTTCGAGTAATAATCCGTCATCACGGGCATGTAGTCACGCTGTCCTGGCGCGACTGAGAGTTTTCCTACTATATCCATTCCCCATTTCATGAACGGCCATGGGGATAAAACGGGATTGAGTTTTTCTGGTGGGAGATGTGGAACTGGAGCAAACCTTTGACACTTGTCACATTTCTTAGTGAATTCAATTGAGTCGGTCCTCATTGTCGGCCAATAATATCCTGTCGAATGGGCTCGAAGAGCCAAACTCCTGCCTCCAAAGTGGTTCCCACATTCCCACTCGTGTAACTTCGTCTGTTGGAAAATTATAACCCATAGCATCACTATTTGTACAGAACATTGTGTTGTTGTAACAAATTAACTATGTGCCAAAGGAAATTGCTCTTTTATCATTTTTAATTAGATTACCGGGATATATAAATGATAAAAGTCTGTATGATTAGTTCCAGATTGATAAGATATGAGACAGTATCAATCCATGAAGGTTTAATCATTAAAACATCCCTAGTCGAAGTATTATCGAGATTGGACATCGATAATGCGGAATAGACTAGTATTGCACTTGTGCGTGTTATGGGAGCATAACGGCATAGTTCTAATATATTTAAGTATTGGATACTTATGCAAGTGTAATAGGAGGTTGTGTTTACCGATGGTACAGAAAAAGCTTCGCTCTGGATAGACCCCTCGGAATTCCATTGGTAATATGACTATGTGTCTATGGAAGTCCGAATCAGGGTAGGTGTATTTGGTCTTAACCTGAGAATTACACCGCTAATACTTGCGACAATCAATATACTTTGGTTTTGGTCGTCCAGGGATTTAACCGGTTCTGTGTACGCCTCTTCTAGGTATATTGAGAATCGTAGTGTATTGGGTGTGATGTTCAGATGGAAGTATCACTCCAATCATAGTGGAGATGATGATCACCTAGGATACGGAACTGGTGCTCTTATATGCTGCAGCTATCGGGATAATATGACTAGGTCATGCTTATCCGATTATAGAGACTAGTTACCAGATATTCGATATGTGCTTCGTACGGGGAAGACACAATTCCAACCCCAGGCCTTGCACGTGACATCCGATACTGGACCGCAATACGCAATACTATGTATACTACGCCTGATATAGATTACATATTCCTTTAAGAATATTTCTGAAGAATCGGGTAGGCACAATGCTTTGCTAGAAGCCAACCATGTCTTGTAAATCGGTAAAAACGTAGTACTAGGTACGTACGTATTCGTATAGTCCGACGACTGAATTTACTGCCAACATATCCAGGGATCTCATGGGTCGCTTCCCGAAGATTCACCGATGACGTATGACTCGGATATAATTAATCTAGGATTAATTATAAGAGAGAGAAAATTAATCTAGGATTAATTATGGAGATATTTATCTGGGATAAAATATTATTTAAAGAGAGAGAACGATTAATTTGGAATTAATCGATAAAATAATATATTCGATATATTAAACGAAATTAGATTTCGACGCGGAATTAAAATTAGATTTTAATTCGGGCAAACGAGTTAATTTAGAATTAATTCGATAGCGACGTGAATAGTAATTTTGCTAGGCATAATTAGTTAATTAAATTTGATTTAATTACGTCGCAACGGAAAATTCGTTAATTCAGAATTAGCGAACCCAAGCCCGGGAGTGTTTGCGGGCCCACTCGCATTTCGAATCAAGTGGGGCCCATAAGTCACATCACGCGTCACATCATTAGTCATTCTTGTGATGGAAGTCACATCAACTTTGATTGATGTGATGCATGTCACTTTTGTGATTGATAGGAGTTGTTGAAGACTTTAAAGTCTTGTACCAATTTTGAATTTGGAAAAAAAGCTATTAGATTTTGAAATCTAAAATACACAACACAACTTCATCCTCTCCTTCTCTCCCTCTCCAACTCACGGCACAAGGTGCCATTTTCTCTCAAATTTCTTGGCTTGGCCTAGATATATAAGAAAGAAGAAGAATATTTGTTGCAAATCTTCATGAGTGCTAGCACACCAAAGGAGTCTCACAAAGGTGATAGGGAAACCCATTCATGAGCATGGAATCCACACACAAAGCTTGGAGCTTGGAGATCAAACATGGAGCACAAAAAGGGAGGCATGGCCGAGAGCTTCAAGGAGCAGAAATTTATTTTTGTGTTCATCGCATCCAAAAGCCGATCAAAGTGAGTATATCCGCAACTTTACTTTGTTTTATTCGCACATTTCATCGCTTAATATGATCTTGGTTTGACCTAGAAAACCCAAAAATGGTATCAGAGCCATTATTAAGCATGAAATTGATTTAGGGTAAAATTTGGGTAAAATTGATTTGAGCATGATTTGATAAAATTGATTGATTGAGTATGCTTAAATGATGATAACTTGGAGTTATATGTGATCAATTTGATAAAAATTGAATTGGATTAATTTTCCCCAAATTAGTAGGCTTGGCCGAATAGTAGCATGCCCTAAAGTCATGGTGATTTTTTTTTGAATCATTGGATGAGTTTAAAAGACATGTGATATATTGATTTAGGATTTAATTAGATTAAAATCGAAATCGGATTTAAAATCCCTAAATTGTCGTTAATTTCAAAAGCATGTAATGAGATGATTTTTTGATTCAATAATGTTGGACATGTGTTGATGATGATTAGCATGATTAATTATGTAAATTGGTATTTTGGAAATTATAATTTGACTAATTAATTATGGCTAATACACTTTAAATAATTTAATTGTGATATTTGGAATATTATGATTAAATTGGTTGGGCTAAATTTGGAATTGGGCTAATAAAGTTGTATTTGGGCTTAATGGGCTTGGTTGAGCCAAGTTTGGTTTAGGTTAATTGGTTGGATCCAATTGGGCCTAAAACCATTTCCATAAAGTCCAAATATGATTAATTGAGCCTTTATAATTTAATTGGGCCTAATGGGCCTAAATTGATTTTTGGCAAAAGGGTGATTCCTTATTAGGCTTTGGTTGCCAAAGTCCATGACTTATAAATTAATTGAAAGCCCATTGGAATTTAATTAAATTGACATTGGATGTTAATTGGGCTTTGAGACCCGTTAAGATTAGATTTAGAACCTAAGTCGCAAAGGCTCATTAATAAAGTGTAATTATTTAATTTGGAATTAAATATAGAATTAGTATTGAATACAAATTAAATTGGATTTAATATTGTAGTTTGATATAATTCAAGAATTCGTACTTTGAGTACTTATTCTTAAACGAGTTGGACTCGCGCAAATCAAATCGTTGTTTGAACATTGGATGGTCATTAATTTCAGATTAATTAATTGGATTAGATTGATTGATAACATGCTTTGTGTGAATACATGGATGTGATGTATGAATAATGTATATCAGATGGATATTAGATGGGTGAGGGCAATTTTGGAAATTGTTGTAATGAATTTAGAATTTATTAAATTGGACCTTCGTGTCCAGCCTATTACCTCTTGACTCTTTGTATTTCTCTTCTCACCTATTTCCCTCAATGTAAATGAGGTTTCTTTAGAAGTGTTATGTAATTGGGTAGAAGTAAGATTTGTGCTAGCGGGAGAGAGGAAAGTGAGAGATTTGTTCTAGGAACAAAATATTTTAAATATCCATCCGTATATCATTATTAATTTATTTACCACGCCTTATTATACTTTTAGAATGCATGCTTAAGGGTGTATGATGAGACCTAATCAAAGATAATTAATTGGTTGCCAATTACGCGAAAAACCCTCAACAAATATTAAGCGTTTTTCCTTCCATTGAATGATTCATTCTCAAGATCCAAGATTGGCACTGGTTTGTTGGCCAAAGTCAAGACCTTTGTCCATCGCGGATGTGTTTGAATCATGAAGGCTTTGTTCCATATCGCATATTTTGTCCAAGTTGTGATTTGTTGGCCAAAGTTAAGATCACTTCTTGTCCATCGACATCGATTACGAAGCTTTCCAAGGTCAATGGGCCCCGCTTAACTGGAATCATTAAGTTTGTTGTGCCAAAGCCAAAGCTTAATTGATTCAGAGGAAAAAGGTTAGGGAATATATCGGATATATTGGCATATATTAGATATATGTTTCGGACTTGGATGTCCACCTACTGGATCTAGGAATTGGATGAGATCCAATTGATCTTAAAGATCTACCTAGTTAAATATCATACAATTTGTTGGCCAAAGTCAAGGTTGTGTGTTATTTAATGGGATCCTAGCCCATTAGGAAACAAGGTTTCCCGAGTACTCAACAAAGGGTTAGAGGCTCGCCGAAAAATAGTGGGAGGCAAGTATTAAATTTGCAATTTCGTTTAGATACTTGCCAATACGCGCTCATT
Source organism: Zanthoxylum bungeanum (assembly GCA_019454045.1). Lineage (NCBI taxonomy): Eukaryota > Viridiplantae > Streptophyta > Magnoliopsida > Sapindales > Rutaceae > Zanthoxylum > Zanthoxylum bungeanum. The sequence goes on along the minus strand of SKCR01005932.1, from coordinate 44,705 downwards.
TCAATTTTTCGTCAATACTTAAATATTTATTAGTTGGACTAATATTTAATCGTTGTTTTAATTAAACAGTTGGACTGTATTCAAACTACTTCAATTTATAGTTGATTATATAATTGGATTATAGTAATAAATATATTTGAATTTAACCAATCAAATTATAGTTGATTATATAGTTAGACTATAGTAATCATTATATTCAATAGTTACTGAAATCGTTGATTGGATAGTTGGACTATAGCAATCAAGATAACTGAAAGATTAGCGTTTAAAACATAAACCTGGGTAAAAATGTCATTAAACGACTTTAATTTTCAGATTGGGAATAAAACTTCAGGATAGTACTGGAAACTAAGAAGTTATTCTATTTGATAGAACAACCTCTTGGGCCTAAGCCCGGAGTTGAGCAAATAATAGAACATGATCTTTGGAAGATTCATGTGATGATAACTTTAGTGCTCAATCCATTATGCTTACCGCAATGACACTTTAATTTCGTCATCAAAATTAAGGATTAGATCCTTGTACCTCGATGATGAAATTAAAGATCTTCATAGATTTATTCTTAGATCTTAGAAGTGCAAATTGCATAAGAAGCTCTTAAGCTCGTGTATGTCAGAGGGTACATCTGTCGAGCACTAGGTGTCGCAGATGATTGCTGACATCGATCACCTAGGTTAGCTAGGCATTACCTACGTGGCCGAGACTACCAAAGATTTGATCTTATAGTCTCTACCCGAAAGCTGGGGCAGGTTCATTGTGAACCAAAAGTAAACTCTTGGAGAGTTGATGGCTATGCTCTAGGAGGCAGTGCCAAAGGCAAAATCATCACAAGTCTTCTAGGAAGAAAAAAGACATATCCCAAGATGTCTGCCTAAACTGTGGCAAACGGGGTCACTGGAAGCGTGACTGCCGTATGGACAAGGCAGACATGAAGGAAGTAAAGTGGGGCAAGGCTCCGGCTTTAAGTATGTTTGTCATAAACATGTTCGCTATTAGTTTCAAAATTGGATTTTGATACTAGATGTGGTAAATAAGATATGTACTGATGTACAGAATCTGCTGATTAGCAGGAAACTGAATTCAGTCGAGATTTACCTGTGAGTCGGAAATGGGACAAGAGTCGCTGTTTTAACCGTAGAATCCTAAGTTTAGGAACTACCTTTCAGGTGTGTACTTAAATTAGGAAACTGTTATAATGTACTTAGTTTGACTAGAAACATTATCTCTATATCAGGGTTTAATCCGTTGCGGATATACCTTTATATTCTAGAACACTAAAGTGTTTTATTTTATAAAGATGATATTGAGATAAGCACATTAGATGTGAATAACAGTATTTATATTTAGAATATAAATGAATCTCAAACGTATGACATGACAAACAAATAGCTCAAACTGAATTAATCAGATGAGACTTATTTGTGGCATTATTTTCTGGGACACATTAAACAAGACTCATATATCCACACTTTTGAAGAGTGGATACTATGACGGATTTGATTCTATTCAAATGAAGTCTACGAATCTAATTTATTAGGCAAAGTGCCTAAAACACCTTTTACTTGGTAAAAATACAAATGCCACCGATCAGTTAGCCCTCGTTCATAGTGATGTTAGTGGGCCCATATCTAGCTAGGCTAGAGGTGGATATGAATACTTCGTAACCTTTACGGATGTGGCATCGCGTTATGGTTATGTGTTTCTTTTGAAACACGAATCGGAAATTTTTGATAAATTCAAACAGTTTCGACACGAAGTAGACAGAAAGATCGGCTAAAGTATTAAACCATCATGATTAGACCATGATGAAAATACTTAAGCAATAAGTTTCTCAATTACTTGAAAGAGTATTGTATTCTTTCAATATGGACTCCTCCCGGAACACCACAATTTGACGGTGTGTCCGAACTGAGAAACCCAATTTTGTTGGACATGATAAGGTTAATCATGAGTCGCTCTGAGCTACCATTTTCCTTCTAGGGATACGCATTAAACAGTGCAATACTTATTTTGAATAAGGTTCCATGAAAATCTGTTTGACAGACTTCATATTAGATATGAACAGGAAAGAAACAGTTTTTCTCATTCCTGTAGATTTGGGAATGCTAGGCATATGTTTGGATGATACCAAACTAGAATCCAAATCGGATAAGTGCCTAATTTGTAGGTTATCCTAGGGAAACCAAAGTATAGTACTTATATATCTCACTAGAGAACAATCTAATTGTTGCTCGCCATGCGGTTTCCTAAGAGGAATACCTATATGCAGTGGTAAGTGGGAGGAAAGTAAAACTCGATGAAAATCGGAGTAATACTGTTACAGGCACCGAGTCCTTAATGGAACACAAATAGTTCATCAGGGATGAAACTATACCAATAATCTTCGAATACTCAATAACCGCGTAAGTCGAAGAGAGTCAAAAAACAACCTGAGAGGTATGGGTTTCTGATCTCACCTCGTAAAGATGTCAATCTTATTGAGGAATACGAACCGACTACGTATGAGGAAGTGATACAAGGTATCGACTCCCTATTATGACAAAGTGCCATGATGTCCAAAATGGATTCCATGTATACCAACCAAGTTTAGATACCGGTTGTTGTACCGAAAGGCATTGTGCCTATTGGTACTAAAAAGTCTTCAAGGAAGACATACATGGATGACAACATACAACGTACAAAGCTGGGCTTGTAGCGAAAAGGTATCGTTATCAATATTGTGTCGATTACGACGAAACCTTTAAAAGTTGCATTGGTTAAATCCATTTGGATAATGCTTGCTAATGCTACATATTTCATTTATGAAATGTGGCAGCTGAACGTCAAAACCGTTTTCCTTAAACGGAAACCTTTTGGAGAATGTTTACAACATCCTGATGGTTTTTTCGTACCAAAACAAGCAAACAAGGTTTGCAAGTTAATTCGATCCATTTATGGATTGAAGCAAGCATTGCGTTCTTGGAACTATAGTTTTGATGTAATCATAATGGTATATGATTTAATTCAAAATGGAAATAATTCTTGTGTATATAAGGAGGTTAGTGGGAGCACACTAACAGTGATTGTCCTAAATAATGATGATATGTCATTTCTTGGAAATGATATTTCCATAATACAATCGGTGAAAGCTTGGCTTTCATGAAAATTCTCCGTAGACTACTTGGGAGAGACAACCTTTATTCTAGGAATAAGGATCTACTGGGATAGATCTAAAAGTTTTTTACACTTTCTGAGTATTCATACATTGAAATACATGTACGCGACCTGGTGTCTTATATGCTTTGAGCATATGGAGTCACAATCAGGCCAATCCAAATGATAGTTACTGGATTGATGTTAAGAACATCCTTAAGTATCTTAGATGAACTAAAGATGCTTTCTTATACTATGGAGAAGGAGAACTTGAAGTGACTGGGTTCACTGTTGCAAGTTTCTGACCGGCGTAAACACACACATATAACGCAAGCGTACGTATCGTTCAAGTAGTATAAAAAGTATCGATCCCACGAGGACTTAATACCTAAGTTATTAATTTTATGAGGTTAAATGATTACTAGTATCTAACAGGTTGTTTAATTGATTTGAAATAGCGACGATTCTAAATTTAAAGACAAGTAAATAAAATTGTTCGAAAGTAGATTTTAAGAAAATTCAATATTAAAAACTATCTAGGGTTGTGATTTCTTTTAATATCATTTTAAAGATGAAGTGGTAATCTTATAGTTGGGTAAAATATTGATTTATTAACCTGGAACACTAAATTATGTAAAAGCCTCTTCTGATGGTCAATTACAAATACCTAGTATAATCCAATTGAACCATATGTCTATGTCAACCAAATTACCTAGATTCATTAAGATTAAGTTCCAATTATGGCTACCCCCGCCCGATAGGTATATTCCTATCCTGTAAGGAAATCTATTAAATGGTTATCTATCCTCAAGGAAGATCGTGGGCTATTGAGTCTGAGGTCTTAAACTTAAAATCTCTATGTCTAGTTCATTTTAAGTTTACCTAGTCAATTTAATTAATGGCCAGTTAATTAAAAAGTATTAAGATTAAGACTCAATAAATAAATCTTTATATTACCCAAACTATAATCTAACCCCTTATAAACCGGTGGTATTGAAAGTCATCACAACCCCAGATACTAATTTAGTTACGATACATAGTTAGGGCTGGTAAAATAAAAGTCATAAAATGCTGAAAGTAATTGCGTTAAAGAAAATACTGAAAGGTTAATTACAATAAAATAAATGCTAAGGTAAAAGGAATTACTTTTACTACTACTAATTTAGATATCTCTCATAAAATAATATATAAACTTGTGATAATATTACCAACCACCAATCTGGCGGTATCCTGATTAAGTCAAATTAAGTCCAACCAGCCATTAAGGCAGTAATATTTGTCTGTAATCAGCCATAAAGGTGGAACCAAAATAAACCAGCCATAAAGGCGGAACCAAAATTAAATTACCAACCGACCAATCTGGCGGTATCATTTTTAAGTCAAATTTTAAATAGTGAATATATTATTTTTAAGGGAGATTAATCTAAATAGCAATAGTAAAAGAATTACTTTTCACCCTAGCTAGGGAAGTTACCTCCTCATGATGAATAGTAAAAACTGTAAAAAGTAAGAAAGTAAATTACTATTATTACAAAACGTAATTAAAATTATTACAAAACTAAAAACTAAAAATTAAAACGAAACTTAGAGAGAGAAGAACTCCATATTTACATCAAAGAAATGGGAGAGAATGGTACAACAAAATCTGAAATCTCGAGCTCAATTTATAGGCGCGGATAAGCTTCGGGCGTCGCGACACCGAGGGCTTTGGGGTCGCGACGCTGGAACAGTGAGTCGTGGCATGCTCTCGGCTTGACACGTGGCGATTCGGATAAGCGGATAAGGCGACACGTGGCGAGGCGGCTAAGAGCTCAATTATTATGCTGACCTGGCGCTGACATGGCAAGGCGGCTGAGATCAATTGTCAGCACCGTATGATTGCGACACGTGTCACGGCGTGATTGGCTGATGATGGCGTGGCACGTTGATTCGGTTGACTGCTGACGTGGATGATGACGTGGCAAGACGCGTGGAAGAGTTGACTCGTTGACCGGATGACGTGGCGACACGTAGGATGACACGTGGCACACGTGGAAATAGTAATTGTCGGCACCGTAGGATGACGACACGTGGCACGGCGCATGTTAGCAGATTGGATGTGATGGTGACACGTGGCACGGCGCAAGTTAGCAAAGTCAAATTTTCTCAGATTCTGACCCGTTGACCCGGCGCACATTAGCAGACCACGGCGCACGTTAGGAGTCGCGACGCCAAAGGCTTGCGCGTCACGACGCGCCAAAATTACCGAAATGCCCTTTTTGCCAATTTTTCCTGTTTTGCCCCAAATCACCTCCAGAATGTCCTGAAACTTTATTTATCTACAAAATAACACAAAACACATCAGAATATTCACAGGACTCAAGAAACTATACAAAATATTAGGTTAAGTGAGTGGGAAATATTGATAGATTTACCACTCATCACACCCCCAAACCTAACATTTTGCTAGTCCTCGAGCAAAACATAAAATAAAATAACATTATAAAATTTAACTAAGCCACTTTCGTAGGGATCATGGTTGCATTTAGCATATGCAACCAGCCTTTAAACCCTTAGGTCTCCCTAGTGGACGAGTTTGTAGTCTCGTGAGGGTTTACAGCAATGATACCCACAAACATTTTTCAAAAGTAAAAAGGTAGTGAAACTAATGCACACAAAAGCAAAAAGACAAGCGAAAATAGAATAAAGAAGTTAGTAACTAATCAGGTGAAACTTCTACTCAAAGTTACTAGTTGTTTTGTTTCATTCTAAATTACCAAATAAGTAAATTCTCCGATCATTTTTACCATTCTTCATATACACAGCCAACATAATATTAAACAACTCATTTTTACCCACAGCAGTCATAAGTGCAGTTGATAAGAGAGTAATATTTTTGTCCTAAAGTTCTATCAGATTTCACACCTTTTTGTAGCAATGGAATAAATTTTTCTCATTTTTCTGATTTTTTCTTTGATTTTTTCTTTTCTATTTTTTATTTATATACAATATCTTCCATCTATGTAACGAGTGTTAGGTCGGTGGCTCCCAAACCATTTGGCTTTAGGGCACCAGGTGTTAAGACACCCCTACGGACTTAATTACTCAGATTTCAGATATATATATTTTTGCAGCATCTTTGATCCATGTAACGAGCTTTGGGCCAGTGACTCCCAAACCAGTTGGCTTTAGGGCACTAGGTGTTAAAACACTCTTACAGACTTAATAATTCGGATCTCAGACTTTTTTTTTTACTCCATCACTTTTGAGATGCTTCCTCCGATTAAACTAGAGCACTGAATATTACAAACTTTTCAATTTTAGCTCATGTCTGTATGTTTCCATGTATGTTGATAATATCTGTCAACTAAGCATATGAAGATTCATTTTAGTCAGTGTTATGGAAAATTCACAAATTAAATAATTTAAAATGAGATAAACAAAAATTAACTTGTTTCGAAATAGGTTTGAGATACGTCTCAGGAGTGGAAACTCCTTACTCAGCTATCTCTTAGAAATTTCACCTTTTTAGTCAAAACACAAAAAAACGCAAAATATTTTTGTAATTTTTTGAAAATTTTTCAATTTTTTTGTATTTTTCGAAAAATTTTGGACTAAAAATAAAACAACACACAAACTAAAAACAAGGTACTGATCAACTAATTCCCTCCCCCAAACCTAAATGAGACATTGTCCCCAATGTCTTAAACAGTAGAAGAAGCGTTTAGAAAATAATACCTGGTTAGCTGAGAATCTACTACAGGATTTAAAGGTTAAGATCCAGATTAATCCGACGCCTCTTACCACAATCGTCCTCAGACCAATTTATCTTTGAAAGAATAGGGTCAACTCGTGGTTCATAGGCTATGAGTTGTCTATTAGATCCGGAGCAGTTCTGGCAGTAAAGAGGAGTTCTTTTAAAGGTTTTGACACGAACCCATTTCTCCGAGCATCATCAAGAAACAAACAAAGAAAATCATAAAATCCATCAACGTGGAGCAGTCCAATTGGTTTCTGGTGGTATGTTCAGGTTCGCCCAAGATAGCACTATAAAAATTTCCTCCAATGTACCCAAGCCACCTGGCAAAGCAATAAAAGCATCAGCACGGTTAATCATTTCCACTAGTCGTTCAGACATACCTGGTACGATCAGTTCCTCTCCGTTTGATGGTTCAATAAGATTTGCCTCTGCCAAGGGTTTTGGGATGATTCCCAAAACGTGACTGCCTTCTTCCTGTGCGGCCTTTGAAACAATCCCCATTAGTCCAAGATTGCCTCCGCCATATATTAAGTGCATATTTCTTGCAGCTAAGACTCGACCCAATTCATGTGCTGCTTCTATGTATTGTGGTTTAGTACCAACACTACTACCGCAAAATGCACAGATGTTTTCAACTCGTCTTCTTGAAGTGGCTTCCATGTTTTACTCTGGATGTCTTCAAAAGTGCAATGATGGGTTGAATTTATAGTACCTGAAAAGGGTTAGTAAAAATAGCACAAGTATCTTCCAGAGGACGATTAGTAGTGAAATAATATCGTGATAGTCAAAAAAGTCTGGACCCTGTCGGAGAAAATAAAAGAAAATAACAAAACAAATTACAATTATTAAGAAAAGACAAAGAGATATAATATGTACAAGAATTTACAGTTTGATTGACGTCTATGCGTCAGGGACAAGCTCCCATCCAATTTTCTTATAAATTGGCAAACATGGTCTTTTTTTAGTCAGATTCCCGAGACTTAACAATTGTTTTTTTTTTTGAAATTGTGTATGTAATTTACGAATGGCTATATGAACATATCCACTGGGATGCGTCTCAAGAGTCGAAGATATATCATCTAAAGACTCCTTACTCAAGAGCATCCCTAATGAATTAATTTTTTCTTCGCGATTATCAGACACCATTCCTAAAGAACGAAAACGAGTATTGCAATTCCATCGTGCACATTTGTAACAAACATCCATTTGCTTAGCTCTACGTTTCTTTGCATAGGTGCTTCTTCCACAACCAGGCAGATGTGAAATAAAAGAGTCAGAAGACTCACCTGCCAATCAGACTCGTGCTTCAATTACCCAACGAATATCATTAGGAACATCATGGATTGTTAGTAACCTCATCCGTTCCAAGCGAGTTTTGTAGACTTTTATCAGAGATTTTTGAGGGAGAGAAGGAAATTTCTTGTGAAGATTTGCGAGAGCTTCTTCCAACTTGAAATGTCTTAATCTGCAAAAACTAAACACACAAAATTAAATCACTCCAAATCACAATATATACAAGATTTGCATGGGTTGCCTCCCTGCGAGCGCTAAGTTTAAAGTCGTCAGCTAGACGTGACTTCTTGAACGTTAGGCTGGATCTGAAAGTGTGACACTTTCTTTTTGTCGCTCAAATGATTCTCCCCAGTAGTGCTTGACACGCTGACTGTTAACCTTGAATGTGTTGTTGGTATTGGGATCCAGTAACTCAACAGCTCCATATGGTAAAACTTGAGTGATCACAAATGGACCTGACCACCTAGATTTTAACTTTCCAGGGAAAAGTTTCAACCTCGAGTTGTACAACAACACCTACCTGCCTTGGTTCCAACTGTCTGTGCACTATTTTTCGGTCATGCCATTTTTTGGTCTTTTCCTTGTACAATTTGGCATTCTCATAAGCCTGTAGACGAAAGTCCTCCAATTCGTTGAGTTGGTGCAGTCTTTTCTCTCATGCAGCTTGTGAATCAAAATTCAACTTCTTCAGTGCCCAGTACGCCTTGTGCTCAAGCTCAACTGGTAGATGGCATGCTTTCCCAAACACCAATTGATATGGGGACATACCAATGGGTGTTTTGTAAGCTGTCCGGTAGGCCCATAATGCATCATCTAGTTTTGTTGACCAGTCCCTCCTTGTTGATCCAACGGTTCTTTCTAGGATTCTCTTGATCTCCCTGTTTGAAACCTCAACCTGTCTATTTGATTGTGGATGGTAAGCAGTGACAACTTTGTGAGTAACTCCGTATTTGGATAAGAGTGTATCGAAGTATCTGTTGCAGAAATGAGAGCCACCATCACTGATAATTGCCCGAGGTGTTCCAAACCGAGTGAAAATGTTCTTTTTCAGGAATTTGATCACCACTTTTGAATCATTGGATGGCAATGCAATTGCTTCGACCCATTTGGAGACGTAGTCTACAGCAACCAGGATGTACAGATTTCCGAATGATGGAACAAAGGGTCCCATGAAATCAATACCCCATACATCGAATATTTCCACTTCTAGAATGTTTTGCAACGGTCATTCGTTTCTCCTGGAAATATTCCCATTCTCTGGCACTTGTCACATTGAAAAGCAAAAAGATAAGCATTTTTAAAAAGAGTGGGCCAGAAAAAACCTGATTGTAGGACTTTGGCTGCAGTTTTGTTTCCGCTGAAGTGTCCGCCATATGGTGATGAATGACAGTGTTGCAAAACACTGTTGATTTCCTCCTGTGGAACACATCGTCTCAGTAGTTGATCAGCACACCGTTTGAACAGGTACGGTTCATCCCAGACATAGTGTTTGACTTCTTTGAAGAACTTCTTCCATTGCTGAGTTGTCCATTCCAACGGCCATTTTCCTGACACAATGTAGTTGACATAGTCAGCATACCAAGAGACTTCCTGTTGTTTCATGGCAAAAAGTTGTTCATCTGGAAAAGTTTCTTTGATTGACAGTTCTTTGCCAGCTGTTTCTCCATTCTCGAGCCTCGATAGATGATCTGCCACCTGATTCTCTATCCCTTTCCTGTCTCGAATCTCCACGTCGAATTCTTGCAAAAGAAGTATCCAATGGATCAATCTAGGTTTGGCATCTTTCTTTGTGATCAGATATTTGATTGCTGAATGATCTGTGTAGACCACCACTTTGGGACCCAACAGATAAGAGCGAAATTTGTCAAAAGCGTACACAACTGCGAGCAACTCCTTTTCGGTGGTTGTGTAGTTGAGTTGAGCTTCATTCAAAGTTCTGCTGGAGTAGTAAATGGTGTGGAAAATCTTTGCTTTGCGTTGTCCCAAAACTGCACCTACAGCAAAATCACTAGCATCGCACATTACCTCAAATGGAAGGGTCCAGTCTGGTGCTACTATGATGGGAGCAGAGACCAGCTTCTGTTTTAAGATTTCAAAGGCTTCCTGGCATTCTTTGGTGAAGTTGAAAGGCACATCCTTCTCCAGAAGATTGCATAGAGGTTTAGCAGTCTTGGAAAAGTCTTTGATAAATCTCCTGTAAAAACCTACATGTCCAAGAAAACTTCGAATACCTTTTACTGATGTTGGTGGAGGTAGTTTTTCAATTGTCTCTATCTTTGCTTTGTCTACCTCAATCCCCTTTTGTGAGATCCGGTGTCCAAGAATAATGCCTTCCTGCACCATGAAGTGGCATTTCTCCCAATTGAGTATCAGGTTTGTATCTTCGCACCTTTGTAACACCTGTTCCAAATTTTGCAAACAATGGTCAAAAGAATCTCCAAACACAGAAAAGTCATCCATAAAAACCTCCATACTCTACTCCAGCATGTCTGAGAAGATGGCCATCATGCAACGCTGAAATGTGGCAGGGGCATTACATAATCCAAATGGCATCCTGCGGAAAGCAAAAGTACCAAAGGGACATGTAAATGTAGTTTTCTTCTGGTCTTCTGGTGTGATGGAAATCTGATTGTACCCTGAATATCCGTCCAGAAAGCAATAGAACTCATGTCCTGCCAGTCTATCTAACATCTGGTCAATGAATGGTAGCGGAAAATGGTCCTTTCTCGTGGCTTTGTTCAGTTTCCTGTAGTCCATGCATCTCTCCATCCAGTCACTGTTCTTGTTGGAATTAGCTCATTCTTTTCATTGGTAATCACAGTAATTCCTCCTTTCTTTGGTACACACTGCATAGGACTCAACTCCCAACTGCTGTCTGAGATGGGGTAAATGATGCCAGTATCTAACCATTTGATGATTTCTTTCTTCACGACTTCCTTCATGATTGGATGAGTCTCCGTTGATGCTCCACTGTGGGTTTGTACTCATCATTCATTAAGATTTTGTGCATGCAAAATGATGGACTAATGCCTCGAATGTCTGCTATAGTCCAGCCAATGGCTTTCTTGTGCTCTCGTAACACTCTCAGCAACTTTTCTTCCTGCTCCAATTTTAGTGAAGAAGAAATAATAACAGGTAATTCAGAAGAGCTTCCAAGAAATGCATACCTGAGATGGCTTGGAAGTAACTTCAGCTCTAACTGTTGTGGTTCTTCAATTGAAGGCTTGATTCGATCTTTCTTTGGTAGTTCCAAACTTTCAACCAGTGGTGTTGCTTTGAATCGGAATGGTTTGTCAAGGTAGTTGATACATTCCAGGATTTCAGCATCTAGCTCACTGTCAGTCATGTTGGTGATGCAAGCTTCAAGTGTATCTGTGGGATTTGGCTCAGTATTTTGAACGATACTTTCAACAACATCAACTCTGAAGCATTCTTCTTCCTTTTCATCACTCGGGAATTTCATGGCTTTGAAAACATTAAAGGTCACTTCTTGGTCCTGTACTTTCATGGTCAGTTCTCCTTTTTGCACATCAATCACAGTTTTACCTGTAGCCAATAATGGTCTCCCAAGAATGATAGGTATTTCTTTGTCTTCTTCCATGTCAAGGATGATGAAATCTGCTGGGAGAATTAGTTTGTCTACTTTCACCAGCACATCTTCAACAACACCTCTTGGAAATGTAAGTGTTCGGTCAGCAAGTTGCAATGAAACTGAGGTAGGCATTGCTTCTCCAATCTGCAGTTTCCTGTAAATAGAAAAAGGCATCAAGTTAACACTAGCACCTAAATCACATAAAGCCTTACCGATATAATGTTCTCCAATGGTGCATGGAACTATGAAACTGCCAGGATCTTTCAACTTCGGGGGAAGTTTCCTCTGAATAATGGCGATGCATTTCTTCCAAGGCTTCTGCAAATGGGATGTTGATGTGCAGCTTTTTGAAAACCTCCAGGAATCGAGCAAACTGCTTGTCCAGTTTGTTTTTCTGAAGACGCTGAGGAAAAGGTGGAGGTGGAATGATCTGTTCTTTTTCCTTTGCTTCCTTTTCCTTTGCTTCTTTTTCCTTTATTTGTTGTTCAGCTTCTTTTGGAACTTCTTCTTGGGACATCTTGATTCCAACATCTTTGTTGATTTCAGTACCGCTTTTCAAAGTAATGGCTTGACATTGCTCCTTCCCTCGTTCCTTGGATTGGGTTCTGTGTTGCTGGGAAGATTACCTGGTGGTCTGTAACTCTGAGCATTGGCCAGTTGTCCGATTTGATTCTCCAGTGCTTTGATGAAGCTGATTGGCTCTGAAAGATGGCATCATACTTTTTTAAATGAGCCAGCACTTCTGCTATTCCTGGTTCATTTGCCTGCTCCTGGCCTTTGTTCTTTGCTGAAATCCATGTGGTGGATAGTTCCGCTGTTGGCCTGAATTGTTGCTCCATGAAAAATTAGGATGATTCCTCCACCCTGGGTTGTAGGTGTTGGAATATGGATTGTTCCCCTGCCTGTTGAAATTGTTGACAAAATTCACCGTTTCTTCAAGTTGGTTCGACTCTGGTATTCCTCCATATGGTGAACTTGTGGATCCAGTGGTAAGAGTCTCCATAAATTTGCATATCTGATCTAGCTTGGTATTGACTGTTGTATTAGCTCCACTTTCATAAATTCCTGCAATTCTTTGGATCATGCTCATTTCTGTTGGCCACAGAGAATTGTTGTTGGCTATTTCTTCAATTAGTTCCCAGGCTTGATCTTCTCCTTTTGCCATTAAAGCTCCTCCAGCAGCAGCATCTATTGTGGTTCTCATTATTCCAGAAAGTCCATTATAGAATGTTTGGACTTGAAGCCATTTTGGAATCTCATGGTGTGGACATTTCCGGAGTAAATCTTTGTACCTTTCCCAAGCTTCGTAGAGAGTTTCTGAGTCTTGTTGCACAAAGGATGTGATGTCATTCCTCAGCTTTCCAGTTCTGGCTGGTGGAAAGTATTTTGCAAGAAATTTGGTGGCTAAAATGTTCCATGTTGTGATAGAACCTGCTGGTAATGAATGTAGCCAAGCTTTAGCTCTGTCCTTCAAGGAATATGGGAAAACACGCAGTCTCATTGCTTCTTCAGCTTCTCGGTTGTAATTGAAAGTGCCGCAAACTTCCAGAAGTTGCTGATGTGGGCATTAGGATCTTCAGTTGCATTCCCCCAAACTGAACTGACTGCTGAATCATTTGACTGCATGTTTTGATGTCTCCTGCATTTGCTGGTAAGGGAGGGAGTACAATGCAAGAAATGAGTCTGTCTCCCACCGGAATGGTTCTGTCTCGAATAGGAATTTGTGGTGCAACCTCCAAAGGTTCAGGTTCCATGTTGACTAAAGCTTCTTGGCCTTCTCATCTTTCCCTTATCAACTGTCTGATGGTTCTTTCAATTTCTGGGTCAAGCGGTCGAAGTTCAAAGCTTCTGGTTCCTCTCATGAAGTTTCTGAGAACCTGAAACACAGAAAACAAAAACAATAAGTAAAAGAAAATTAGATACAAGTAAAGGTATCTAACCCCCTAAACTAATAATAAAAGATAAATAAGTCCCCGGCAACGGCGCCAAAAACTTGACCGGCGTAAACACACACGTATAACGCAAGCATACGTATCGTTCAAGTAGTATAAAAAGTATCGATCCCACGAGGACTTAATACCTAAGTTATTAATTTTATGAGGTTAAATGATTACTAGTATCTAACATGTTGTTTAATTGATTTGAAATGGCGACGATTCTAAATTTAAAGACAAGTAAATAAAATTGTTCGAAAGTAGATTTTAAGAAAATTCAATATTAAAAACTATCTAGGGTTGTGATTTCTTTTAATATAATTTTAAAGATGAATGTGAAGTGGTAATCTTATAGTTGGGTAAAATATTGATTTATTAACTTGGAACACTAAATTATGTAAAAGCCTCTTCCGATGGTCAATTACAAATACCTAGTATAATCCAATTGAACCATATGTCTATGTCAACCAAATTACCTAGATTCATTAGATTAAGTTCCAATTATGGCTACCCCCGCCCGACAGGTATATTCCTATCCTGTAAGGAAATCTATTAAAGGGTTATCTATCCTCAAGGAAGATCGTGGGCTATTGAGTCTGAGGTCTTAAACTTAAAATCCATATGTCTAGTTCATTTTAAGTTTACCTAGTCAATTTAATTAATGGCCAGTTAATTAAAAAGTATTAAGATTAAGACTCAATAAATAAATCTTTATATTACTCAAACTATAATCTAACCCCTTATAAACCGGTGGTATTGAAAGTCATCACAACCCCAGATACTAATTTAGTTACGATACATAGCTAGGGCTGGTAAAATAAAAGACATAAAATGCTGAAAGTAATTGCGGTAAAGTAAATACTGAAAGGTAAATTACAATAAAATAAATGCTAAGGTCAAAGGAATTACTTTTACTACTACTAATTTAGATATCTCCCATAAAATAATATATAAACTTGTGATAATATTACCAACCGACCAATCTGGCGGTATTCTGATTAAGTCAAATTAAGTCCAACCAGCCATTAAGGCGGTAATATTTGTCTGTAACCACCCATAAAGGTGGAACCAAAATAAACCAGTCATAAAGGCGGAACCAAAATTAAATTACCAACCGACCAATCTGGCGGTATCCTTTTTAAGTCAAATTTTAAATAGTGAATATATTATTTTTAAGGGAGATTAATCTAAATAGCAATAGTAAAGGAATAACCTTTCACCCTAGCTGGGGAAGTTACCTCCTCATGATGAATAGTAAAAACTGTAAAAGTAAAGTAAGAAAGTAAATTACTATTATTACAAAACATAATTAAAATTATTACAAAACTAAAAACTAAAAATTAAAACGAAACTTAGAGAGAGAAGAACTCCCTATTTACATCAAAGAAATGGGAGAGAATGCTACAACAAAATCTGAAATCTCGAGCTCAATTTATAGGCGCGGATAAGCTTCGGGCGTCGCGACACTGGAACAGTGAGTCGTGGCATGCTCTCGGCTTGACACGTGGCGATTCAGATAAGAGGATAATGCGACACGTGGCGAGGCGACTAAGAGCTCAATTATTATGCTGACATGGCGATGATGTGGCGCTGACGTGGCAAGGCGGCTGAGATCAATTGTCGGCACCGTAGGATTGCGACACGTGTCACGGCGTGATTGGCTGATGATGGCGTGGCACGTTGATTCGGTTGACCTGCTGACGTGGATGATGACGTGGCAAGACGCGTGAAAGAGTTGACTCGTTGACCGGATGACGTGGCGACACATAGGATGACACGTGGCACACGTGGAAATAGTAATTTTCGGCACCGTAGGATGACGACACGTGGCACGTCGCATGTTAGCAGATTGGCTGTAATGGTGACACGTGGCACGGCGCAAGTTAGCAAAGTAAAATTTTCTCAGATTCTGACCCGTTGACCCGGCGCACATTAGCAGACCACGGCGCACGTTAGGCGTCGCGACGCCAAAGGCTTGCGCGTCGCGATGCGCCAAAATTACCGAAATGCCCTTTTTGCCAATTTTTCCTGTTTTGCCCCAAATCACCTCCAGAATGTCCTGAAACTTTATTTATCTACAAAATAACACAAAACACATCAAAATATTCACAGGACTCAAGAAACTATACAAAATATTAGGTTAAGTGAGTGGGAAATAGTGATAGATTTACCACTCATCAGTTTCCTAACCGATAAAAATGACTATAAGTCGTAATAAATGATACTATATAGTTTGAATAACGGAACAGTGAGCTGTAAATCTTCCAATCAAGATACTGTTGCGGAGTAAACAAAAAAAGCGGAATATTACTGCAGCTGAGGCAGCAATAGAAGCCATTTGGATCTTAATAATCCTAATTGGATTAGGAGTAGTTCTGTTAGCAGCTGAGCTAGGCTACAACACAGGCTAAAGAATTAATGGTCTCATCAATGATCCAAGTATATACTTCAACTATTCATCTGATTCGTTCGGATCATACATCGTGGCGATGTGATGATCGAATAAATCGCATCAGATGATAATTTCGCAAATCCGCAAACGAAAGCTTTTTCTCAGCAGAAGTTTGAGCGAACCGTACATAGTTCAAGTGTAGGACACTTGAGTGATTAGCTATAGGCCAAGTGGGAGATTGTTGGACAATTATGACCCATAGCATCACTATTTGTACAAAATATTGTGTTGTTGTAACAAATTAACTATGTGACAAAGGAAATTACTCTTTTATCATTTGTAATTAGAATACAGGGATATATACATGATAAAAGTCCGTATGATTAGTTCCGGATTGATAAGATATGAGACAGTGTCAATCCATGAAGGTTTAATCATTAAAACATCTCTAGTCGAAGTATTATCGAGATTGGACATCGATAATGCGGAATAGACTAGTATTGCACTTGTGCGTGTTATGGGAGCATAACGGCATAGTTCTCATATATTTAAGTATTGGATACTTATGCAAGTGTAATATGAGGTTGTGTTTACCGATGGTACGGAAACAACTTCGCTCTGGATAGACCCCTCAGAATTCCATTGGTAGTATGACTATGTGTCTATGGAAGTCCGAATCAGGGTAGGTGTATTCGGTCTTAACATGAGACTTGCACCGCTAATACTTGCGACAATCAATATACTTTGGTTTTGGTCATCCAGGGTTTTAACCGGTTCTGTGTACGCCTCTTCTGGGTATATTGAGAATCGTAGTGTATTGGGTGTGATGTCAAGATGGAAATATCACTCCAGTCATAGTGGAGATGATGATCACGTAGGATACGGAACTGGTGCTCTTATATGCTGCAGCTATCGGGATAATATGACTAGGTTATGCTTATCCGATTATAGAGACTAGTTACCAGAGATCCGATATGTGCTTCGTATGGGGCAGACACAATTCCAACCCCAGGCCTTGCACGTGACATCCGATACTGGATCGCAATACGCAATACTACGTATACTACGCCTGATTTAGATTACATATTCCTTTAAGAATATTTCTGGAGAATTGGGTAGGCACAGTGCTTTGTTAGAAGCCAACCATGTCTTGTAAATCGGTAAAAACGTAGTACTAGGTACGTACGTATTCGTATAGTCCGAAGACCAGATTTACTGCCAACATATCCAGGGATCTCATGGGTCGCTTCCCGAAGATTCATCGATGACGTATGACTCGGATATAATTAATCTAGGATTAATTATAAGAGAGAGAAAATTAATCTAGGATTAATTATGGAGATATTTTATCTGGGATAAAATATTATTTAAAGAAAGAGAACGATTAATTTGGAATTAATCGATAAAATAATATATTCGATATATTAAACGAAATTAGATTTCGACGCGGAATTAAAATTAGATTTTAATTCGGGCAAACGAGTTAATTTAGAATTAATTCGCTAGCGATGTGAATAGTAATTTTGCTAGGCATAATTATTTAATTAAATTTGATTTAATTACGTCGCAACGGAAAATTCGTTAATTCGGAATTAGCGAACCCGAGCCCGGGAGTGTTTGCAGGCCCACTCGCATTTCGAATCAAGTGGGGCACATCACGCGTCACATCATTAGTTATTCTTGTGATGGAAGTCACATCAACTTTGAGTGATGTGATGCATGTCACTTTTGTGATTGATGGGAGTTGTTGAAGACTTTAAAGTCTTGTACCAAATTTTGAATTTGGAAAAAAAGGTATAGATTTTGAAATCTAAAGTACACACACAACTTCATCCTCTTCCTTCTCTTCCCTCTCCAAGTCACGGCACAATGTGCCATTTTCTCTCAAATTTCTTGGCTTGGCGAGAGATATAAGAAAGAAGAAGAAGATTTGTTGCAAATCTTCATGAGTGCTAGCACACCAAAGGAGTCTCACAAAGGTGATAGGGAAACCCATTCATGAGCATGGAATCCACACACAAAGCTTGGAGCTTGGAGATCAAACATGGAGCACAAAAAGAGAGGCATGGCCGAGAGCTTCAAGGAGCAGAAATTTATTTTTGTGTTCATCGCATCCAAAAGCCGATCAAAGTGAGTATTTTCGCAACTTTACTTTGTTGTATTCGCACATTTCATCGCTTAATATGATCTTGGTTTGACCTAGAAAACCCAACACCGTCAACACATGTTATGCTTCGTCGAGTGTGAGACACTTTAAGTAAGGTCCTGAGAGTGACCTTCTTAGCAGCTGACCGTCGAATATAGCGAACCTTGCGGACTGTCTTTGGATTTTTCTGGCTTGTGTTCTGTCTTTTGGAAGCACGCCTTCCTGCAAATACTTGACGATATGTGTCATCCAGGTGTCGACTGAATCGACCACTGCAACAATTGTTTCTTCTTTCCAAATTGCCGACCAATTCAAATACACTACTGGTATTGTTCGTGGTTTGTCCCCATCCATTGTTGATCCGAGGGTAGCCAGTGCATCTGCTTGGGAGTTCTCGCTTCTTGGACTTGGGTTATGGAGAATTCTTCAAATATCGACCGCATATCGTTTACCTTTTGTAAGTATGAAGCCATTTGTTGGCCTCGTGCATGATAGGACCCCTGGATCTGGTTGACAATCAACTGAGAATCAGACTTCACTTCTATCTTCCTGGCTCCCAGTTCTTTTGCTAAGGATAACCCAGCGATCAGTGCTTCGTACTCTGCCTCGTTGTTGGTAACTCTAAAACCGCACTTGATTGTTTGTTGCAGAATGTCACCTTCCGGAGTAGTGATCATGATTCCAAGACCGCAGCCTTTTTTGTTACTGGATCCGTCGACTGCTAGTTTCCAAGGGATTGTCGATTGAATGGAGTAGACTTCATTTTCAGCTGCAGCAAGTAGGCCATGAGTGAAGTCGGCCACAAAGTCCGCCAAAGCTTGAGATTTGATGGTGGTCCTAGACAGATATAATATATCATGTTCTCCAAGTTCAATTGTCCACTTCATCAATCTCCCTAATAGTTATGATTTATGGAGTATGCTTCTTAAAGGATATTTCGTGTATACCGTGATCGGGTGTCCCTGAAAGTAAGGTCTTAGCTTTCTCACGGCTGTAATTAGAGCGAACACCAACTTCTCCATTAACGGGTAGCGTGATTCTACTCCCAACAATGCTTTACTCACGTAGTAGATTGGTAGTTGAATTTCCACCTCCTCCCTTATTAAGACTGCACTAACCGCGTGCTCTGAAACCCACAAGTAGAGGTAGAGCCTCTCATTGTCGAGTGGCTTTGACAACAGATGAGGTGTGGTAAGATATTGTTTGAGACTTTTTAGTGCCTCTTCACAAGTGGGAGTCCACTCAAAGCTGTTTGCCTCTTTTAAAGCTGAAAAGAACTGAAAACTCTTATCTGTGGATTTGGAAATGAACCTGTTTAACGCAGCGATCCTCCCCGCTAGTCGCATGACGTCCTTCGGGCTGGAAGGTGAGGGGATGTCGAGAATTGATTTAATTTGGTCTGGATTCGCTTCTATCCCTCGTCGAGTGACTTCGTATCCCAAGAATTTCCCTGAGGCAACACCAAACGCACACTTAGTATGATTCAACTTCATTTCGTACATGTCCATGATGTTGAAGAATTCTTCTAGATGGTTGAGGTGTTTCTCTGATTTAATAGACTTCACCAGCATATCATCTATGTAAACCTCCATTATCTTCCCAATTTGACTGGCGAACATCTTATTGACCAGTCGTTGGTATGTCGCTCCTGCATTTTTTAAGCAAAATGGCATAACCTTGTAACAGTAAATTCCTCGGTTAGTGACAAAGGCTGTATTCTCTTGATCGTCAGGATGCATGAGGATCTAGTGTAGCCTGAATACGCATCCATAAAGCTTAACAGCTCATGTCCAGCTGTAGCGTCGACCATCGAATCTATATGTGGCAGTGGGAACGAATCCTTTGGACAAGCTTTGTTCAGATCCATAAAGTCGATGCAGAATCTCTATTTTCCATTCTTTTTCTTCACAACGACAACATTCGCAAGCCACTCTGGAAACTGTACTTCCCTAACTGCTTCATTCTGTAATAACTTCTGAACCTCTTCATCTATGATCCGGTTCCTTTCAGGAGTGAACTTCCTTCTTTTCTGCCTAACCGGGGTGTGGTCTGGATCCACATGTAACTCGTGAGTAATGAGCTCTGGGTCGATTCCAGTCATATCTTTGTGAGACCATGCAAAACTTTCGTGTCGCTTCTTCAGGAATTCGACCAGGTCGGCTCTTAGTTTGGGATCTAGGTCAGCTCCAATCAATGCATTGTGATCTGTAAATAGAGGGTGAATCTGGACCTCGTCGAGCTCCTCTAGATTTGGTAGAGTCGGCTCCGGACCACGAGGCCCAACCTGTAATTGCTATCCTGACTCAGCTTTCGCCTTCAAAGTCGTCTGATAGCAGATTCTTGATGCAAATCTATCACCTTTAATTTCTTGAACCCCCCAATTGGTTAGGAACTTTATAACTTGACGGTAGGTGGATGAGACCGCCCTCATGTCGTGAATCCAAGGTCTGCCCATGATTAGATTGTAGGCCGATGGGCTATCCAAGACCAAAAACGTGGTCATCTTGCTGACTACTGTTACTGTAGACAACAGGACCTGGGCGACGCCGTTCTAGGCTCACGGCACTAGATGGGAAATACTAAATAATATGGAGTCGCCACCCGGTGTGAACCGGGACAAAGATTTAAGGCCGCACTCACCCCTCGCAAGGGAAGACCTCAAACCGTTGGGTTCGGAATGGTCCCTTACTTATGTCACTTGTAATGAAAGGATTTATGTAATCAAGCTTAAGTAACACTTATTTCCAAGAGTATCATGCTTCTAAATTCTCATATTCAAGATAAAACTTATGTACACATTTCACATATATCTCACGTTTAAAATTGCATGCTTAACATATATCAAAATAGCAACGAACATACAACTTTATTTGCATATTACACTCAAGAAAACACAAGCACACATATTAACCATACAAACATACATATGGGCACTTTTCTAAGTGGTACGTGGAATTGTATCCCAAGTACAAACCGCACTACCGTCCATTCGGAATCGGCTACGGAATTTACGTCTGAGTTCCATCCGATATACCACAAGAAATAATACTCAAATGTTATCACGACACAAGCATATGAATTGTAATTCATTAACATAGTTGTATTCATACATGTGAGGATAGCTACTAGGAAAACTATGCATGAAATCTAATGAAGATGACTCGATTCAGTGGGTGCGCGTTCGTTGTAGCGTTCGTAAACGCGTTCGAACGGTAAACAGAAGGTTCGCGTTCGTTGTAGCGTCCGAGAACGCGTTCGAACGGAACCAGACCTGATACATTATGAAACTAAGACAGTGGGTGCGCGTTCGTGTAGCGTTCATAAATGCGTTCGAACGGTAAACATAAGGTTCGCATTCGTGTAGCGTCCGAGAACGCGTTCAAACGGAACCAGACCTGATGCATTATGAAACTAAGAAAGTGCGTGTGCGTTCGTGTAGCGTTCGTAAACGCGTTCGAACGGTAAACAGAATGCTCGCGTTCGTATGGCGTTTGATAACGCGTTCGAACGGAAGTGAAACAGAATGCTCACGTTCGTATAGCGTTTGTTAACGCGTTCGAACGGAAATGAAACAGAATGCCTACGTTCGTATGGCGTTCGTGAACGCGTTCGAACGTAAGCAAGACCTGATGCACGATAAGGCAAAATACATGCGCGTTCGAGTTGCGTTCGTAAACGCGTTCGAACGGGAACAGACCTGATGCATGAAATGGGATACAATATATAAACACAAAATAAAAGGGCGCGGCGAAGTACTACCGTAAAGGTGACCTTTTGGGGCTCTTGATCTCTCAAAGAGAGGACCTTTAGACCAACATACTAAGCCCATGCGCGTCACATCACATACAAGAATAGAACCAATCATATCAACCAAGTATGCCCGATTGAACACATCTTACATCCAATCTGAACACACATCAACCGGCGCGGAAAAGCATTGTGGTAACGGGTTTTAACCCCTCCCCATAAGGGATCTTTCATTCCACTTACTAAGCCCATGCGCTTGATTGAACATACATAAAAGATAATAATATCAAATTAAGTATGCCCGATTGAACGTATCTCGCATCCAACCGAACACACATCAACCGGCGCGGCGAAGTAGTGTCACAAAGGTGGCATTTTCGGCTCTTTGTCTCCCAAATGGAGGACCTTTGGACTAACTCACTAAGCCCATGCGCTTGGTTGAATCATGCATAACTAAACAACATATTGAATTCAAGTAAAGAGAACTAATAAACAAAAGAAAACACACAAAAGAAAGATAGTGCCGTTTACCCAAGCGGTACGTGGAGTTGTGGCCCGAGTACAGATCATATTACCGTCCATTCGGAATCGGCTATGAAATTTATGTTCGGGTTTCCATCCGATATACCGCGAGAGTTGACACATCTCTCATTCATCCAATACCCACAACATATTACATTTCATAATTCATGCATGTTTATCTACTCAAAGACCACAACATGCATTCCAACATGACAATCATACAAGTAATACTTAATAAATAATGCGGAAAAAGAAAACAAGTGTGAAAGATACCCTCAGGTCTAACATTTTAAGCCGTCTCTCGGACTCGCGTTCCATGAAGATCGGAAGGGGTACAGCTCCGCAACTTTTCTGGTTCACTGGTTTAGCGTCCTAGCTCACTGCTTTGCTGTTTTGCTTGCGATTCGAACTCCGTTCTGCTCCTATTCGGCTTCTGTCTTGCTGCTCACTGCACGGGCCACCTGTTTTAACGTTTTCAATAAACTATTCCAAGTTTGTGTGGGTTCTTAGTGCAATTATGTGATTATTTTTAAGATTATCTATGCAGTTTTTATGTTACTGTTTTTTAAGGATTTGGGCTGCTGTTAAGGTGATTTTGCTGCTGTTTGGGCGTGTAATACAGTGTGGCTTTTTTTGTGGTAATTTTCGGTGGTGGAGGACTGCTGTGTAGGTGGCTGTTTCAGTGATGTGTGGGGGGGGGTTTGCGGAGGTGGTTTTTGGCTATGGAGGAGATGGTTGGGGCTCTTTTGTTCTCTTTTTATGTATATGTCAAGTGTGTTTTTCTTTTGTTTAGTCTCGGGTGTGTAGAGAGAGTCTAGAGAGATTTCGAGAGAGTTTGGGTGTGAATTCTATGCCTTGGGCGTGATTAGGTTGTGTGAAGGAGAGGATGGCTTTGGTTAGGGGTTGTTTATATAGAAGATGTCTAGGGTTTCACCTTGTCTCACAAAGAAGAGATCCTCTTTCCAAATTAGGAGAGATGAGAAAGGTATACACAAGATTGAGGGGGGACAAAATATTTTATTTTAGGAAGTCAACTAATTTAAATTGGTGTATATCTTATTGAATTAGGAAGTCAAATATTTGATTGGTTTTAATTGGTTATGATTGATTTTAATTAGGCAAATCTTATTTTTAGTTTTAGTATGTAGTATATTTAATTCATTTATATTAGGCATGATTTTATTTTATGTTTTATTTAATTGGTAAATGATTTAAATATTTTATTTAATGTTTAATATTTATTTATTTAATTTGGGATGTGTTTTATGGGCTTTGGGGGGCTAAATGGGCTGAGGTGTGAGGCTAGCAGCAAAACCAGAATTACCGGCTCCGTTCGAACGCCTTCTCGCACGCGGCACGAATGTCCGCAATCTGCACGAGGTTCGAACGGAGGAACGAACGCAGCACCAACGAAGACAGTGAACTTGTGGAATGAACTTGATGACATACTTTTCCGAATTTCCCCTTCCGACCTCCGTTTCCCGCAATATCCTTAGCTAAAAAGGTAGTGCCTCCAATTGAGACTCATCATCGGGTTTCACATGCGAAAATGCAATGCCTACATTCGCCCCCACTTTGATGGGACTTGTGCAGTGTGTGACTTTGAACAATCCTATCAAGTTATGCAATGCATTTTTACTTACCTGGCTCGGCTGCCACCGCTCAAGTTGAGTTGATAGTGCAGCGGGTCTCGATCCTGGGACGCGTCCCAATAACTGCAACTGACAACGGGGGCACCTCGACCAACACCGCTGACTATAGGGACCTCGCCCTCGAACTGATGATGTAGTGGGCACCTCGACCCTGGGCACCCGACCCGGAACTACAACTGACAGCGGGGGCACCTCGACCCTGGGCACCTCGACCCAACACCGCTGACTATAGGGACCTCGCCCTCGAACTGATTATGTAGTGGGCACCTCGACCCTGGGCACCTCGACCCGAACTACAACTGACAACGGGGGCACCTCGACCCTGGGCACCTCGACCCAACACCGCTGACTATAGGGACCTCGCCCTCGAACTGATTATATAGTGGGCACCTCGACCCTGGGCACCTCGACCCGGAACTACAACTGACAACGGGGGCACCTCGACCCTGGGCACCTCAACCCAACACCGCTGACTATAGGGACCTCGCCCTCGAACTGATGATGTGATGTGGAGCCTCGCTCCTCAGCCGATATGGGGCTCGCCCCCGAGCTGATATAATGTGACATGGAGCCTCGCTCCTCAGCTGATACGGGCCTCGCCCCCAAGCTGACATGAAGTGATGTGGAGCCTCGCTCCTCAGCCGATATTGGCCTTGTTCTTTTCCTTCTTCATCACCTGTTTACACAAAACAGCACAAACACAAAAAGATGCAATATAGGTTAAGTGTATGCATGTATGCATGAGTTTCCTCGTTCCGTTGGGTTAGGTCTTCCACTGGCGACCAAGTCTTCTTAAGCAAAGTACAGCTTCAGCCTGTCGACATTGATTGGTTCTGTGAATTCATTTCCCTCGAGATCTGACAACTTCACTGCTCCATTTCCCATGACTTTCTGAACGATGTAGGGTCCTTCCCAGTTAGGCCTGAATTTCCCTCTCGGATCTGTAGTCGACGGCCTCGACTGCTTAAGTACCAAATCACCTTTTCTGATCTTGGTGGGGCGTACTTTCTTGTGTTGAATGCCCGAGCTAGTCTCTTCTGATACAACTGCGTGTGATACAAAGACTTCGTTCTCTTCTCATCCAACAGTGCTAACTGATCAAATCTCTGTGCAGCCCATTCATGTTCCGATAATTTTGCCTCTGCTAATACCCTCAGGGACTGTATTTCCATTTCTATTGGCAATACTGCTTCCATTCCGTAGACTAAGGAGTAAGGTGTGGACCCTGTGGCTGTTCTTACTGATTCTGTACCCCCACAAAGCATACGGTAATTTCTCGGCCCAATCTCTGCAATTCTCTGTCATCTTAGCTAAAATTGTCTTTATAGTCTTGTTGGCTGCCTCAACTGCCCCATTTGCCTGCGGCCTGTACGGTGATGACTTGTGGTGGCCTATCCCATACCTCTGTAACATTGCCTTCGTCTCCCCTTGAAACTGGACCCCGTTGTCTGTCACTACATGATGCGGCATACCATACCGACAAACGAGGTTCCGAGCTATGAACCTTGCCATCTGTTTCGCTGTAACATTACGGAATGATTCGGCTTCCACCCACTTTGAGAAGTAATTTACTGCCACCACTATGAAGCGATGCCCATTTGATGCATTTGGTCGAATTTCCCCAATCATATCAATCCCCCATGCTGAGAAAGGCCACGGCTCTGACAACCCGTGCAATTCTGTGTGCGGTAAGTGATTCAAATTACCATGTGCTTGACAGTCATGACAGTGCTTTACCATCTTCGCACAGTCTGCTTCCATGGTTGACCAATAAAAACCTTGTCTCACTATCTTGCGGGACAGATTCAACCCGTTCATGTGCGGACCACATACCCCGGCGTGTATTTCTTCCATTACATGCTGAGCTTCTTCCTTTCTCAAACACTTCAACTGAATACCGTTTGCCTGCCTCTTGTACAGTTCCCCTTTCAAAGTCACATACTGGGAAGCTAACTTCTGAATGGCTATTCTGTCTTTTCTGCCGCCCGCCCCTTCCGGGAATTCACCATGTTCTAGATACCTCTGAATGTCATAATACCAAGGTTACCGTCGTCAACCTCAACTTCCAGAATTCTTTCTATCTCATAAGCAGGTTTATTTGCTGTTGTCAGTACCAACGGTCTCATCACTAACTTCTCTGGATTTTCCCAAGTCGCTGCTAGTGTAGCCAATGCGTCTGCCATCTGATTCTCTTCTCTTGGTAGGTGCTGAAACTTACACTCGGGGATAACCTGTGCCAATTTTCTGAGGTGAAAAAGATAAGGTTTCAACCGTTCTTCCTTCAATTCCCATTCTCCTCGCATCTGCTGGACTACCAACATAGAATCTCCGTAGATTTCAACACTGATTCAACAGCTTCCGGCTTTCAAGGCTATCAATGCTGTCAAACCAAAAGCACATGCCTCATACTCAGCCATGTTGTTAGTCACCCTGAATGTCAATCTCTTGGCCACGGCACAGTCTCTCCCTCGGGGGTCACTATCACGATCCCGATTCTGGCTCCCTTGTAATTCACTGCTCCGTCAAAGTACATCTTCCATCTCTGAACTGTTATTGCTTGGATCTCTTCGTCTGGAAACTCAAACTCATACTGATCCCCCTCAACAGGTTGCAATGCCAGAAACTCCGCTACTGCTCGCCCCTTGATCACTTTGAGGTGAGATACTCAATGTCAAACTCTGTCAACAATACCAACCATCGGCCCAGTTTTCCCACTAGTGAAGGCACTGAATGAAGATATTTCAGAGGATTCTCCTTTGCCACTACCTGGATCTTGTATGACTGGAAATAATGCCGCAACTTTCTGGAAGCCCATACCATTGCAAGACATATCTTCTCAACTTCCTGATACCGAGCCTCATACGGAAGCAGCTTCTTACTCAGATAATACACTGCATGTTCTACCCTTGTCTCATCTGCCTGTACCATCATACCCCCCAATGCTTCTGATTCTATAGCCAAATACAATATCAAAGGTCTGCCCGGTCTCGGTGGTTTCAATACAGGTGGCTTTACCAAGTACTCTCTGATTCTGTCGAAGGCGGTCTGACACTGTTCATTCCATCTCACTGCTGATCTTTTCTCAACAGTTTGAATATAGGCTCACATACCGATGTCAGCTTGGCAATAAACCGACTGATGTACTGAATCTTCCCCAAGAATGCTCTGACTTCCTTTTCTGTCTTCGGTGCAGGCATTTCTGTGATTGCCTTGATCTTTTCGGAGTCTACCTCTATTCCGCCCATTCCCACTGTATGACCAAGCAATTTCCCTGATGTCACCCTAAACACACATTTCTTGGGTTAAGCCGCAGGTTATATCTGTCAACTCTCTGAAGGAACCTTTCCAATGCCTCAATATGCCCAACTCTTGTCTCTGATTTCACCATCATGTCATCCACATACACCTCAATCTCTTTGTGCATCAAGTCATGGAAAAGTGTAGTGGCCATCCGTTGATAAGTGGCTCCTGCATTCTTAAGCCCAAATGGCATTACTTTGTAACAATAAGTACCCACACTCAGTAACAAATGCAGTCTTGTGTTTATCTTCCTCAGCCATGAGAACCTGATTGTAACCTGAAAACCCATCTGCAAATGAATACATAGCGGATAAAGCCGCGCTATCAACAGAACATCTATATGCGGCAAAGGGAAATCATCTTTCGGACAAGCTTTATTGAGATCTCTGTAGTCTACACACATTCTGACATTCCCATCTTTCTTCGGTACCGGTACTATGTTAGCCAACCATTCAGGATACTTTACCACTTCCAAGAACCCCACATCTATCTGTTTCTGGACTTCCTCTCTAACTTTCTCAGCCCATTCTGGTCTCATCCGTCTGAGTTTCTGTTTCACTGGCCTCATATTCTGATAAGTTGGTATTGTGTGCTGGGTAATGTTTCTGTCTACCCCAGGCATGTCCTCATAGGACCAAGCAAATACTTTGGCATATCTGACCAACACTTCTTCTAGTTTCTCCCCTCTCTTCGGAGGTTACTTCACTTGCAATCAAAATTTCTTTGGGTTCTCAAGTGTGCCCAAGTTAAATGCAATAGTTCTGGCTGAACTGATGTCAAATATGCTTGATTCATGCAGAGTGAATGGAAATGACTCAGGCAAGTAAGCAAAAGAAATGTCTTTATTATTGGATAATGCGGAAGTACATTCAAATAAGTCAGGAAGGTAAATGTCTTCATCATCTATAGACACTTCTTCCTTTGCAATCAGGTCTTCCTCAGGCTTCTCATCTTCTTCCAGAGTCAGGCTCTCTAACTTATCAGCTCTTCTTCCCAAATATCGGCTTCCACAGCTTTCCCGGTCAGTGGCTTCTCACCCAACAAATCCTGGAAGATCTCAAACCCAGGTACACAATCCCATTAACCTCCACAGGTTCAGGCTCTCCTTGATACCCTGAAGCTTTCACAAAGCACTCCATCAGCCTCAGGCCATTTTTCTTGACTTTTGGCTTTTCTTCGTCAGATTTGTACCCCAAACCCTTCCGAGTAGTCTGTCCTCTGAAATCCGGCAATTTTGAACCTTTTCCCGGCTCAAACTTCATCTTCTCCATAATCCTAGCCACCCTAGGATCCACCCATTCCTCGAAAGTAGCTGACACCTGAAACCTCGTGAAAGGTTGTATCTCCAAGGCAGCCACGGCATTATCTAACTCAGCCCGGATGGTAACAACTTCTCCCTCATACGGGAATTTGATCATCTGATGCAAAGTGGAAGGCACGCCCCCAAGTTTGTGAAACCAAGGCCTTCCCAACAGTAAGGCAAAAGTGGCTGGGATGTCCAGCACTGTGAACTCAACCTCATCTTCAATCGGCCCTACCTTGACCATAGCCACAAAGGTACCCTCAACTCCCCGCTTACTGTCATCGTAAGCCTTAATAGTCATACTGGAGGGGTCTAAGTCTGTTGCTTTCATACTCATACTTGTTCTTTTAGTGAGCCTTGTCCCTTCTCTAACCCAAACGGTATCTATGTTGTCTTTTAGAGACATAGATGGTGTTAACATGATATATGGATGCATGAGGTGCATGAGATGCATGTAACATATAACATACTTAATAAAATAAAATTCTCAAACAAATCGGCCTATTATCATTTCAGAAACTTTTGGGACAACTGTCATAAGAGTGAACCCGTCCCAGTTTAAATGGCCCAACGAGTTCATGTCTTATGGCAAGGAGCCCAACTAAATCCAAATGATAATATTCCGAACACAAGCACAAGGTGGCCCATCAACACTTAGACGCCTTTGGCCCAATAGTCATGGAATACATCCTTGTCCCAGTTTAAATGGCCCAACAAGTCCATATCTCATGACAAATGGTCCAAATGGATCCAAACGATAATGTTCCCAAACACAAGCATAGGAGGGAGATAATACAAACATAACATAATAATTTTCACATAATGGCCCATCAACATTTCAGAAGCCTTGGGCCTAATAATCATACAATACGAACTTGCCCCAGTTTAAATGGCCCAGCAAGCCCGCATTCCTGATAATAGTCCAACTGCATCCAAATGAGGACGGTCCATAAGCACCTTCTCAAGGAAATAATGTTACTTTTAACCATACAAACCGGTCTATGGGTGGATTTGCAAGAGTAGTGACAAGGCTCTCACCGGCGAAGGATAGCCCACAACTAGGTCTCCCCACTCAAGGGTTCAGGCGACCAATGAGCGTATCCCTTTTTATACACTAAGGTACGTGCCAATGAGCTATGGTGTGTGACGGACTGTCAAATGGATTTCCCGTTGTAGATTCCCCAGAGGGAAGGTGGAGCGAGGCTCACTTAAATACCCAAGCCTCTTAGGCTCTTATCGCTTGTGTCAGGAATAAACAACGAGTCCTCCAAATTAGTCCATCACAAAGGCTACGAGTAGATGGTCATGTAGGTATCCTCACAGCTTTTCCTTCTAGAAAGGTAGTGAGTGAAGGAAGACACCAAACCATTACCTAGCCTCAAAGTGCCCTTGATTAAACCCTCACTTATCCACTATAGACATGGCCAATTAAAACATAAATCCACTCATTACAAGACAATATTTCGGGGCCAATTCTCATATCCCCAGTGGAGTCGCCAGACTGTAGACAACAGGACCTGGGCGACGCCGTTCTAGGCTCGCGGCACTAGATGGGAAATACTAAATAATATGGAGTCGCCACCCGGTGTGAACCGGGACAAAGATTTAAGGCCGCACTCACCCCTCGCAAGGGAAGACCTCAAACCGTTGGGTTCGGAATGGTCCCTTACTTATGTCACTTGTAATGAAAGGATTTATGTAATAATTTAATCAAGCTTAAGTAACACTTATTTCCAAGAGTATCATGCTTCTAAATTCTCATATTCAAGATAAAACTTATGTACACATTTTCACATATATCTCACGTTTAAAATTGCATGCTTAACATATATCAAAATAGCAACGAACATACAACTTTATTTGCATATACACTCAAGAAAACACACAAGCACATATTAACCATACAAACATACATATGGGCACTTTTCCAAGTGGTACGTGGAATTGTATCCCAAGTACAGACGCACTAACCCGTCCATTCGGAATCGGCTACGGAATTTACGTCTGAGTTTCCATCCGATATACCACAAGAATAATACTCAAATGTTATCACGACACAAGCATATGAATTGTAATTCATTAACATAGTTGTATTCATACATGTGGGGATAGCTACTAGGAAAACTATGCATGAAATCTAATGAAGATGACTCGATTCAGTGGGTGCGCGTTCGTGTAGCGTTCGTAAACGCGTTCGAACGGTAAACAGAAGGTTCGCGTTCGTGTAGCGTCCGAGAACGCGTTCGAACGGAACAAGACCTGATGCATTATGAAACTAAGACAGTGGGTGCGCGTTCGTGTAGCGTTCGTAAAAGCATTCGAACGGTAAACAGAAGGTTCGCATTCGTGTAGCGTCCGAGAACGCGTTCGAACGGAACCAGACCTGATGCATTCTGAAACTAAGAAAGTGCATGTGCGTTCGTGTAGCGTTCGTAAACGCATTCGAACGGTAAACATAATGTTCGCGTTCGTATGGCGTTTGATAACACATTCGAACGGAAGTGAAACAGAATGCTCACGTTCGTATAGCGTTTGTTAACACGTTCGAACGGAAATGAAACAGAATGCCTACGTTCGTATGGCGTTCGTGAACGCGTTCGAATGTAAGCAAGACCTGATGCACGACAAGGCAAAATACATGCGCGTTCGAGTTGCGTTCGTAAACGCGTTCGAACGGGAACAGACCTGATGCATGAAATGGGATGCAATATATAAACACAAAATAAAAGGGCGCGGCGAAGTACTGCCGTAAAGGTGACATTTTGGGGCTCTTGATCTCTCAAAGAGAGGACCTTTAGACCAACATACTAAGCCCATGCGCGTCACATCACACATACAAGAATAGAACCAATCATATCAACCAAGTATGCCCGATTGAACACATCTTACATCCAATCTGAACACACATCAACCGGCGCGGCAAAGCATTGTGGTAACGGGTTTTAACCCCTCCCCATAAGGGATCTTTCATTCCACTTACTAAGCCCATGCGCTTGATTGAACCATACATAAAAGATAATAATATCAAATTAAGTATGCCCGATTGAACGTATCTCGCATCCAACCGAACACACATCAACCGGCGCGGCGAAGTAGTGTCACAAAGGTGGCCTTTTCGGCTCTTTGTCTCCCAAATGGAGGACCTTTGGACTAACTCACTAAGCCCATGCGCTTGGTTGAATCATGCATAACTAAACAACATATTGAATTCAAGTAAAGAGAACTGAATAAACAAAAGCAACACAACAAAAGAAAGATGGTGCCGTTTACCCAAGCGGTACGTGGAGTTGTGGCCCGAGTACAGATCATATTACCGTCCATTCGGAATCGGCTATGAAATTTATGTCCGGGTTTCCATCCGATATACCGCGAGAGTTGACACATCTCTCATTCATCCAATACCCACAACATATTACATTTCATAATTCATGCATGTTTATCTACTCAAAGACCACAACATGCATTCCAACATGACAATCATACAAGTAATACTTAATAAATAATGCGGAAAAAGAAAACAAGTGTGAAAGATACCCTCAGGTCTAACCTTTTAAGCCGTCTCTCGGACTCGCGTTCCACGAAGATCGGAAGGGGTACAGCTCCGCAACTTTTCTGGTTCACTGGTTTAGCGTCCTAGCTCACTGCTTTGCTGTTTTGCTTGCGATTCGAACTCCGTTCTGCTCCTATTCGGCTCCTATCTTGCTACTCACTGCACGCACGGGCCACCTGTTTTAACGTTTTCAATAAACTATTCCAAGTTTGTGTGGGTTCTTAGTGCAATTATGTGATTATTTTTAAGATTATCTATGCAGTTTTTATGTTACTTGTTTTTAAGGATTTGGGCTGTTGTTAAGGTGATTTTGCTGCTGTTTGGGCGTGTAATACAGTGTGGCTTTTTTTGTGGTAATTTTCGGTGGTGGAGGGCTGCTGTGTAGGTGGCTGTTTCGGTGATGTGTGGGGGGGGTTTGCGGAGGTGGTTTTTGGCTATGGAGGAGATGGTTGGGGCTCTTTTGTTCTCTTTTTGTGTATATGTCAAGTGTGTTTTTCTTTTGTTTAGTCTCGGGTTGTAGAGAGAGTCTAGAGAGATTTCGAGAGAGTTTGGGTGTGAATTCTATGCCTTGGGTGTGATTAGGTTGTGTCAAGGAGAGGATGGCTTTGGTTAGGGGTTGTTTATATAGAAGATGTCTAGGGTTTCACCTTGTCTCACAAGGAAGAGATCCTCTTTCCAAATTAGGAGAGATGAGAAAGGTATACACAAGATTGAGGGGGGACAAAATATTTTATTTTAGGAAGTCAACTAATTTAAATTGGTGTATATCTTATTGAATTAGGAAGTCAAATATTTGATTGGTTTTAATTGGTTATGATTGATTTTAATTAGGCAAATCTTATTTTTAGTTTTAGTATGTAGTATATTTAATTCATTTATATTAGGCATGATTTTATTTTATGTTTTATTTAATTGGTAAATGATTTAAATATTTTATTTAATGTTTAATATTTATTTATTTAATTTGGGATGTGTTTTATGGGCTTTGGGGGGCTAAATGGGCTGAGGTGTGAGGCTAGCAGCAAAACCAGAATTATCGGCTCCGTTCGAACGCCTTCTCGCACGCGGCACGAACGTCCGCAATCTGCACGAGGTTCGAACGGAGGAACGAACGCAGCACCAACGAAGACAGTGAACTTGTGGAATGAACTTGATGACATACTTTTCCGAATTTCCCCTTCCGACCTCCGTTTCCCGCAATATCCTTAGCTAAAAAGGTAGTGCCTCCAATTGAGACTCATCATCGGGTTTCAAATGCGAAAATGCAATGCCTACAGTTACGTAGACTGAGAGTGATATTTCCCCCACTAAACCCAATCAGTACTGTCGTCAGCCTGTTTTTCTTGTCCAACTCGGCTCCCATATCCGCGAGGGCTGTAGCGAAAATGATATTGGCTGAGGAGCCCGTGTCGACCAACACTCATTTGATCATAAAGTTTGCCACCTGCAAGGAGATGACTAAAGCGTCGTGATGAGGATTTAAAATGTGCGAATCCCCGTCGTCTGGAAACTCTATCTTCAGATTAGTGAACATTTTCTCTACAAACATTGTGGTATGTGAGACACTATTAGCCAGAGCTCTCGAATGTCATTTAGCTGCCGAATATGATGTTCCACTGATTCCTGATCCTCCTGAAATAACATTGACGGTGTTATTAATTGGAGGTGGCAGGGTTGGAATTTCTCATTGAACATCTTTCTCGTCTCTTCGCGCCAAGGTTGCTTTCCCCTTCTCAGTGAGCAAATCCCTCAGGAACCCTTTGTTTAATAGTTCCAGAACCTCCAATCTCAAAGCTACACATTCTGCTGTCGTATGACCGTAGTCTCGGTGGAATTCACACCACTTCCTAGTGTCCTTTTTGGTTGAACTGTCCCTGGAACATGGAGGCCACTTCACTTCACTCCCCATCTTCTTAGGTACATACACCAATTCCCCAGAGGAAATAGTAAATTTGTAGTCCGGGAGCCTGGGTTTTCTTGATGGCATCTCCTATCGATTTTTGTACTGCCTTGGTCGTCTGTCAATATCTTTATAGAAAGGTCTTTTCTCTCCTCTTGGTTGGTTCATCCTTTCCTTGTGAGAGTGAATATTCATATCAGGTCACCTGGGAGCAGCAGGCCTTCTCTCTACTCATGTATTCGTAACATCTTCCCTTCTTTTATTTCTTTTATCTTTTTCCCATCTTATTTCTACCTGGGCCCGTGCCATGACATGGTCCATAGTGTAGCATCGGAACTTCATCAATTTCTTGTAGAGTCCACTATCATATAGTAGTCCGTTCCGAAAGGCTTCTACCGCAGTAGGCTGGTGGAGATCCGGAATAGTAATCCTCTCTCTGTTGAACCGAGCCACGTAGCTCCGTAGTGACTCTCCTCTTCTCTGCTGGATGGAATTGAGATCATCGGTAGTCTTCTCTAATTTGCAAGAACTTGCAAAGTGTTCCACGAACTTGTCAGCCAGCTGCTGGTAGTACTCGATTGACCTGTAGGGCAGGTTGATGAACCAAGAAAGGGTTGGCCCCGCCAATGTTTCCCCAAAGCATCTAGACATTCCAGCTTCCCACTGGCTTGGGGACAAGCCAGTTAACATCATCTTGTACTTGTAGTGTATTACGTGGTCGTCTGGGTTGGTGGACCCATCATATAGCTTTATCTCGGGCGGGCTGAATTTTCGAGGCAATTCAACTGCTACAATTGACTCCACGAACGGGGTATCAGAAATTACTCCAGCTCTACTCTTTCTGATTGGCAGCCTTACCCCTGGTAGTCTGGACATAATTGCTTCCTTGAATTCAATCATCTCTCTTCTCATGGAGCTAGCAATTTGATGGGTTGGATCGAGAGAAGAGTTCGGGCCACGTGAAGTTGGCTGGTGATTTTTGTTTGGCCCATTCGACATGGGCGGGACTGTCGGATTGCTCCGGTCATCTGAATCGCTGGTTTGACCTTGAATGTTGTTTTGTTGAGGATTGGATGACAACTGCTCCAGATTTTTTGTAGGCTTTCGTTGGAATTTCGTATTGTCAGATTCTCCTCTTCTAGGGCTTGCAGTCGTTCTTGAAGCACAGTTAGATGTGCCATCATGGGATCCGGGACTTGTTCATTGCTCGAGGCCATTTCCAGCTGCCTGTAGTGTGCGAATCAGATTAATTTAATTTTTTGCAAAATCCGCCCGGTGGCCCCATGGTGGGTGCCAAATTATGGACGCTGATTTCGGTCGAGGTCCACAATCGAGAATGAATTGAGGGGCACAAGCGAACCTGTAAAATAAGAGTAGAATGAACGAGGAGGTTACTATTCACCGGTGTGGTGGCAGCCATAGGCACTCCGACACTCAAGTCAGCAAAGTATGAATAAGCCGAAAGTGAAAGGATTAAGGTCTTAGGATACCTCAATCTCTGTTTTATGGCCGTGATGGCAGGATATTATGATTTCTCTGATGACTGGAAGTAGTGCTGTATGGTCTCCGATCCCCTATTTGTGTCATGACTCTTCTCTTTTATAGGCCCTTCTGACGTGGGGTCATTTAAACCTCTTCTACCCGTTGGTTATATTAATGATGGAGTTTATAACTGTAATTGTAGATTTAATGGAGTTCATTACTGTTGGCGTTTTCTCAATCTAATTACTCATGAATTCATTGGCTTCCTGAGCTGTTAAATCTGTGACGATGGGCCCTGGGTTGGTCTGGTCTCTCGGTCCGAAGCTGGTTTCTTAATTTTGATCTGATTGTGGGCTTTGAGGCTTTGATTTCGTGATTGGCCCAAAGTGGAATGACAGTTATGCCCTTGGTCCTAAATTTGGCCAGTACAATAATAAACATAATCATAAAAAAATGAAAACCATAATTTTTTACAAATATTAATATATAATTATTCTTTGCAAATATAAAGAAAAATAATAAAGAAATATGAAAGAAGATTTACCTTATGGAAAATTAATTACAATTTTATTTAAAATTTGTAGGAGAGTTGTGAGGTTACAGATGAGAGAGTCTCAGATCGCAGAGGATGAGATTGAAGAGGATGAGAGAAAAAGCAGAGGGAGAGAGGGTTGGTGGCATTCTGCATTTTAACCTATTTTTAGCGTCGAATATCCCATTTCGACGCTAAATGTCTGATTTTTAGCGTCGAAATTAAATTTGGACGCTAAAGATTAATGGATTGTCGGTGATATCGTCATAAACCTTTAGCGACGTAACGTATCGACGCTAAATGTCAAGTTTTCGGCGTCAAATACGTTTTTCGACGCTAAAAGTTGTCGACGCCAAAGATTATTGGAATAGTTAAAAAACTCTAGCGTCGAAAATTATTCGACGCCAAAAGTTGTACTTTTGGCGTCGAAAATCTTATTCGACGCTAAAAGTAGAACATTTGGCGTCGAAAATGATTTTCGTCGCGAAAATCTTGATATTTGGCGTCGAAGAATATTTATTTCGACGCTAAAAGTTCATTTTCTTGTAGTGATTTAAATGAGAAGATGTTTTCGAGCAGATATAAGGAGGTGTTAATCAAGGTGGTACCCGAAATAATTCTGACATATGCGATGAGTGTTTTTTGATTGCCATAAGGAATATGTTCACAAAATATTATTTATTTGTAAATTGTAAAAAGATGATATTAACTCAAATAAGTTTTCCCGGTCCAGTACTTCTTTTAGTTCCTTCTATAAATTTTAGGTGCGAATTCAATTTTGATTAATTATGAAGGATAATAATACGTAGAATATTCTTAAGTTTTAGGGCATCCTAACTAATGTTCGAGCTGAAATGAAATGGCCCCTTCCATTTTACATCTAAATTCTTAATTTAACCATCTAACTAACTTGAGGAATTATTCTTCATCATACATTTTTTAAATCTTACTTTGAAAGAAGACTTGAGACCAAAATGTGAGTTTTTGTCCAAAAGCAATTTTAGTCAAAAGTCAAAAAAAATAATTTAACAAAAAGAGATGGGCCCCAGGTTATTGTTGGTCAGGTCTTCGCGGTCGCAGTCTCCAGTCAACTCCACCCCAAACAGCACGCACAATAATAACACTGAAGTCCATTTGAGGGATCATTGTAATTAAAGATAACAATTGATCAGGAGGGAGATTAATTTTTAAATCGAGATAAAAAATTATTTTTAATCTCGATCGAAATGAATAAATTTTAGATAAAAAAAATCAGGATTTGAGAAGATCTTAGCCCGAATTTTTATTTGAGATAAAAAAATTCTCCATAATTTTAATCTGAATTTTTATTTAAAATGAAAAATCGTCTCGAATCTCATATCAAATAATATAAAATCTTAAATACCGATGAGAATTTGAAATTTTCAACCCCGTAAAGTGCTCAGTAAGATGATATACTAGCAAACAAGAAATTCAACCGAAAATAACTTAGAATTATAACATAGGAAGTCTTCTGAATTTACTTGAAAATAAAGGCTTAAAATGTATTTTTCATCTCACAATCTCCGCCATAAATCTTCCCTCCCCCGGGAAAAAGAACACCCAACTTTACCAAATTTTATATTATGTAATCGTTCTTATTCTTGTTCCTCTGCCTCTTCCTCTTCCTCTTCCTCCCACCTGAAACGCAAACCAAAATTTATATTAATTCCATTCTTGATACTCTCTAGCTAAAGCTAAAATGAAGCACAGCCTTGTACAAAACATATTCACAATCTTGTCTTTCTTCTTCTTATTGTCATGTTCTTCTGTGTTCAGTCAACTTTCTTCAAACCAAACAAGCACCATGATCAAACTTTCTCAGATTCTAAACAGTTCAGTTCCATCATGGGATGTGAACAAACAGCCGAACCCATGTCTGTGGAAAGGAGTTACTTGCAGCAACTCTTCAATAAGGCAGATATTTTTATCTGGCTCAGGTATCTCAAGCTCTGACTTTTTGCCTGTTGTGTGTCAGCTTGGTTCTTTGCAGTCTCTTGATGTCTCTAGCAATCAATTGAGCTTGATCCCCAATGAGTTCATGCAAAGTTGTGGAGGGATTGATGGGCTGAAGCTGTTGAATTTTAGCAAGAATAGGTTGGTTCATTCTTTGCCTATCTTTAATGGCTTTGTTGGATTACAATTCTTGGATTTATCTGACAATCAATTGGATGGGAACATTAGTTTACAGTTTGATGAATTAGTTAGTCTCAAAAGTTTGAATCTTAGTAGGAATTCTTTTAGTGGGCTTCTTCCTATCAATCTTGGAAGATCTATGGCTTTAGAAGAGCTTGAGCTTTCTTTGAATGCATTCCGTGGTGAAATTCCTGAAGCAATTGCTGATTATGGGAATTTGACCTTGATTGATCTTGGTGCTAATTATCTTTTTGGGTCTGTTCCTGATAGAATTGGAGAACTATCCAAGTTGGAAGTTCTTATTCTGTCTGCCAATAACTTGAATGGTAGAATTCCCACAAGCCTTGCTAATATAGCAACCTTATCCCGTTTTGCCGCGAATCAGAACAATTTTTCTGGTTCAATTCCTGGTGCAATTACAAGGTTTCTGAGGTATTTGGATCTTAGTTATAATAAATTGAATGGGGGGATTCCTTTAGACCTCTTGTCACATCCCAATTTGCAGACTGTGGATTTGTCTTTTAACACTTTCGATGGTCCAATTCCGGAGAACATATCTTTTAGCTTGGTGAGGTTGAGATTGGGAAGCAATTTGCTCACTGGGGCTATCCCTTCTGCATCATTCGCGAGTCTTGAGACGTTGACTTACTTGGAGCTGGATAACAATAGCTTTACGGGAATGATACCGCAGCAACTGGGCAATTGTCGAAATTTGACCCTCTTGAACTTGGCTCGGAATAGACTGAATGGTTCATTGCCGATACAGTTGGGTTCTCTTGTGAACCTTCAAGTTATGAAGCTTCAACTCAACAAGTTGAGTGGAGAGATCCCTAGTCAATTTTCTCAACTTAAGATGTTGTCGTCAATGAACATCAGCTGGAATTCACTAAATGGTTCGATACCTTCCCTGATTTTTAGCTTACCGAAACTTTCAAACTTGTACTTGCAGCACAATAATCTCAGTGGCTCAATACCCAACTCTATCACGAACATGCGCTCTTTGATAGAACTCCAACTTGGAGAAAATCAGTTAAGGGGTCCAATCCCAGTGATGCCAACGTCACTGCAGATTGCATTGAATTTGAGCAGCAACCTCTTTGAAGGACCTATCCCGTCTACACTGAGTCAGCTGATTGGATTAGAAGTTTTGGATCTCTCAAACAATAATTTCTCAGGTGTGATTCCAGAAACGTTGACTCAAATGAGGGCCCTTACACAGTTGATACTTTCTCATAATCAACTCTCCGGGGTTCTTCCTAAGTTTGGTTCCTTTGTTTCGGTTAGCACTACTGGAAATCCAGAACTCAATGCGACAGTACCAGACACTTCCGCAAGACCAGCAAAGAGAAGAAAATCAGTTGCTGTGCCTATTCTTGTTGCCCTTGCTGCTGCTATTCTTGCCGTGGGGGTAGTCACAATCATTGCTCTATCAATTTCAAGAAGCTTTTACAGGGTTGAAGATGAGCATTTACAATTAGGAGAAGGTGCATCTTCCCCTCAGATCATTCAAGGCAACCTTTTGACAGCGAATGGAATACACAGGTCAAATATTGACTTCACCAAAGCTATGGAAGCAGTAGCTAATCCTTTGAACATTGAGCTCAAAACTAGGTTTTCAACTTATTACAAATCTATCATGCCTTCTGGAAAGAGTTACTTCATTAAGAAGCTTAACTGGAGCGAGAAGATATTCCAATTGGGTAGCCACGATAAATTCGACAAAGAACTAGAGGTCCTAGGGAAGCTGAGCAATTCAAATGTCATGACGCCTTTGGCTTATGTGTTGGCTTCTGACAGTGCATATCTTTTCTATGAATATGCTCAAAAGGGTACTCTTTTTGATGCTCTTCATGGAAGCCTGGTAAATGCTTTAGATTGGGCAAGCCGTTACAGCATAGCAGTCGGAGTAGCTCAGGGTCTTGCGTTTCTTCACGGATTCACCTCTAATCCGATTCTCCTCCTTGATCTTTCAAGCAGAAACATTTTGCTCAAGTCACTGAAAGAGCCGCAAATTGGAGATATTGAACTCTGCAAAGTGATTGATCCCTCAAAGAGCATTGGCAGCCTCTCCACAGTTTCTGGTTCAGTTGGCTATATTCCTCCAGGTAAACTTCTCCTCCTTTTCTTATAATCAAAGAGAGCCGAAAATTATGAGTGTTTTTTTTCATAATTCCTTGCTTAAATGCATGCTTCTTTCTCAACTTGCACAATCATGTAATTCCAGTTTTGTCAATTAGATGGTTTCAAATATGTATGCTGTTTTAGCCTTATGTTGAGGTTTACATTTGGTCATTAGCCTTTTGTTGAGGTTTCCATTTTGGTCATTGCAGAGTATGCTTACACGATGAGGGTAACAGTGGCGGGGAACGTTTACAGCTTCGGGGTTATTCTGTTGGAGTTGCTGACAGGAAAGGCTGCAGTTAACAAGGGTAACGAGTTAGCCAAGTGGGCACTCCATAACTTAGCACAGCAAGATAAGCTGGATCACATCCTTGATTTCAATGTTAGCAGAACATCACTTGCCGTCAGGAGCCAGATGCTTGCAGTTCTTAAAGTTGCTGTTGCTTGCGTTAGTGTCTCGCCAGAAGCAAGGCCGAAGATGAAGAGTGTGCTATGGATGCTTCTGAATGCAAGATAAACGATGATGAAAAATAAAAATGATACTCCCCAACACAGGATAAAACCTTGCCGCCTTGTTAAATATAAATTAGTAGCAGCAGTCTACACATGATGATTTTTTTGAGTTTTGATTTTATCCTACTATTTTGTAAACGAAAAGCACATGTATGGTGGCTCTGTAAGCCAAAATGTAAAAATTATTACATATGAAGCTTTTTGAAATATATAACATGTAGCAATTACAGGATATTGGTTCCAATTTGGTTTTCAGAACTGAAACCATTTCAATTATAATTCACATTTTCTGTATAAAATGTAATTTTTATAAATTATATAACCATAAAAACATTGGACATCTAAGTTTATAATCTGACAAGAGTAATTTTCCTGATACTAGTTTTATCTTCGCTTTGAAAGAAGAATAGGACCAAAGTGTTGAGTTTTTGTCCGAAAGCAATTTTAGTCAAAAGTTAAAAAGTCAAATTTAGAGGGGAAAAAAAAAAGATTCAGTGAATTTGGATTCAGTATTTGAGTTAATTTTTTTTTTTTATTATCTATTACCATGTATATATTTATAATTAAGATTTAATTACATGTAAATTAGCATTGGAGTAGTAATCCGAGATCACAGCGGAATGGTAATAGCTGCATCTGGAAAAGAAGTTAGCTCTAGGGGAGATGTTGAGTTTTGCATAAGCTTAGACCATTAATTTTGGCTCTCCCAAGTCATTGTGGAATCTGATGCAAAAAAAATATAATAGATTTTAATTTGGGGGAAAACTCAAAGCACTTGGATCATTTCAGAGGTCGGAGTTGCAGCTAAAAGAATGAAAATTTATCAGTTTCAGTTTCAGTTTAGATCAAGATCCTGTAGAATAGCAAAGATTGTTTGCAAAGATTAGGATTTCTGGTCTTTGAATGGGTGATTTTTTTTTCCTCCATTATTATGAGCAATATGTAATATTTTCTTTCAATATATCGTGCAAATCGATTCATCCCTAATTCAAATACAAGTTGAGACTTGGACATGTCATGCTCCAAGGCTCTAAGCATTGCAAACAGAATTCACATTTTCTCGCCAACCATAAGCTCCAGGCCAGGCTATAACTTCAGATACAATCTCATCACAAATCAATCCATTGATTTCAGTCTCATGAACACAATTTGTGATATTAAAGAGCATGCTTATACTTCACATTTAGTTGAT
The DNA here is from genome assembly GCA_019454045.1 of Zanthoxylum bungeanum. Lineage (NCBI taxonomy): Eukaryota > Viridiplantae > Streptophyta > Magnoliopsida > Sapindales > Rutaceae > Zanthoxylum > Zanthoxylum bungeanum. The sequence continues at coordinate 2,509 of SKCR01005932.1, read as the reverse complement.
GACGAAATTTTTTGTTCATTATGACAAGAATAAATCAATAAACAGCCAAAAATTAATGGACAACACAACATACCCATTGTTTATGAAGGCAAAATAAAAATAAAAATAAAAAATCAGTAGATTAACTGAAGAATCATAGGAAACAAACATCTCTCTTCACAAAAAAGAAAAAAGAAAAAAATAAGCTTCTGTTCATTATAGGACTTTGAAAACAGTTGACTAGCTCACCTGTTTTTTTTTTTTTGCCTGCATGACTCCCACTCCAGCAAGATCAAGGATTAACGACGAAAAAAACATTAGTGTAGGGAACATACTAGGAGTGGGAGGGGAAGATATCTGATTATTGAAGAAGTATGCATTTGTGATACGTATGTTAGACTAGAAGGTAAGATCTTTGGGATCCTCAATAATCTTTGCCAAGGTTTGCAAGAACGAAGCCAGATCAGCACCATATATCACACGATGGTCCGCTGTAACATTTACCTGTAAATATTGCAACTTATCGGATTAAGAATCTATGTATACAGGTCTGAGCACACAGAACAAAGAAATGCCTATTTCAAAAACATAACGAAAAAACATGTTTATACCCGCATCTGATTCTTCATGCCAATCCGACCATCCTTGGTTGCTACAACTGTGGGCTCAGATGCTCCAACAGCCATTATTGCTCCCTGCATAAAATAAATAATTAAGTAACCATAGCGTACTATATTAAATTATTCAATCCATACAAAACTGATCTGCCTCTTGCTGAGAATATGGCAGATCAGAACATATTCACATTGGGGAAGTACACCTACCGTTCCTGGCGGTAGAATGGCATCAAAACGATCAACACCAAACATACCAAGGTTGGAGAGAGTGAAAGTTCCTGCAAAATAAGTAAAATAATGAGCATATATCTGAAAGTTCATGTCAGTTCAGAGGTATTCTGGTAGTCAAGTATGGAGTCTAACAACACAATTATGAGCATTTTATGGAACAAAAGAGACGGTGATCGCAGTTAACTGGGAATGGTTTGTTGAAGAAAGCCCCATTGTTACTTTATAATTGTTAGATTTTATAAATTGGCTGCTTTGAGCTGGATACATTTCGACCCAACTAAAACAAACCAAACCAAAGCAGCCAAGCCTTTTCCTACAAAGTGGAGTTGATTACATGTTTCATCAAGTTTCATACAACAAAGTCTCTTTTTATGGTTTCTGTCCATGTCAACTTAGCCTTCCTCTACCTTGCTTGATATATGGCAACACCATTTGCTTTCATTTTCTCACCGGAGCACTTAACGGTCTACGTTGGATATGTCTAACTATCTTAATCGTGTTTCTCTCATCTTCTCCTCAATCCTAATTTCTTCATTTCTAATTGTCTTTCCTAGTCCGCTCATACATCCATCTAAACATTCTCATCTCAGCTACCCTCATTTGTGGACATGTTGATGCTTTATTATCCAACATTACATTCCATAAATCATTGCATGTCTCATGGCTGTCCTATAGAATTTACTTTTAAGTTTTAAAGGAATGTTGCGATTGCATAAGACCCTAGACGCATATCTCCATTTCCTCAATCCGGATTGAAAAGCGTAACATCCCGATCTACTTCTCCATATTTTTTAAGGATAGACCCTAAGTACTTAAAACACTCGCGTCAAAAAATTCTTATTATGCTGCATTGCCTATACGATTTTTGTTAAACTCACACACCATGTATTCAGTTTTTAACTTGCTTAGTCGAAGGCCTTTTAGCTTCTAAAGTTCTTCTCCACATCTCAAGTTTAGCCTCTACACCTTTAGACTCATCCACCAAAACTTATCATCAACACATTCCGACCCAACCCACAATCCAAATAAATTCAATTGTTAAAATACAATCCAAATCTAACAATCAGCACAGTGGTACACCACAAAGCATAGGATTTAAGGATTGACATACCAAAAAAGTGGTCATGAATTTGGATGTCCCTATGCAAGGTAAAGAAAGTTCAGAGAGAAGTTATATACCCAGGATTAACACCACAAATATTCTGGATGTCAGAAACGTCTCATTGGACTAAAGGCATAACAAATTCACAATGACTGATCCTTTCTCATAAGTCGTAAAACAACTTTATCATGCCAAAATGTTGTTCAGCAGTGAAAGAGTGCACAACAAGGTGATAATTCATCCTACATAGCTAACAATTAGCAAGTGAAGTATGGAAGATAAACAAACCAGTAGAGAAAAAAGGAGCATAAATTAATCAATAAAGCTTTCTTGTTAAAAAATTGTGTAAGAAATAAAGGCTCAAGGAGATTAACATAATACAAAAACTGAAGTCAACAATATTTTTGTAGACATGACAACTCATGAAAGTTAACATGAAATGATGATAGTACTCCTAGTTCTAAAAATTTGACTGTCGTATATTACATCTTTAGATGTTCAATAGTGCTAAATAAGAAGATTAATTTTTATTTGGCATCATTAATATCTTGGTAATAGAGAATATCTTAGATGGTCATAT